>JBDJHY010817259.1:0-15193 GCA_039654485.1 Withania somnifera | reverse complement strand
AAACAACCCAAAGCTGACACAAGTCATATGCAGATGTTAGAAGAAGAGGGTTAGAGTTTTCTATAGGAGATTTGGTATTCTTGAAGGTGTCACCAATGTAAGGGGTAATGAAGTTTGGTATGAAAGGGAAACTTATCCCACGATACATAGGGACATATAAGATTATTAGAATGTTTGGCCAGGTGGGATACGAATTGGAACCACCCCAATGCTTCGTAGATGCATAAGTGACCCATCCCGTATTACTCCTATTGTTGATGTATAAGTTATAGAAAATCTCACTTATAAAAAAGTACCCATTACTATTCTACACTGACAAGTTAAGAGCTAAAGAATAAAGAAGTGGCTTCAGTAAAGGTACTTTGGAGGAACCAACAAGTAGAGGAGGTTACATAGGAGGCTGAGGAAGTTATGAAGTCAAAATACCAACATCTATTTCAAATCGAAGAGAAAGTTTAAAATACTTAAGTGGGGCATTAGAAAGTACGCATAAATGGGTATGTATTGTGCAATTTGCTATTCAATTAAACTTAGGCTTAAACTTTCTTAAGCTAGTTAACTATGCTAATATTGGAAGACAAATGTTCCTAAGAGGGGAGGATGTAACACCCCATATTAGGCATATACTATTCGTACCTATATGATATTTTATGTGGCCTTTTAGTATTGATAAGGGAATCAATTTCCTATGCAATGAGTGTTAGTAATGTTGGTCGAGGTGACTATCTATATATCTAATTCAACATGATCAAGTTAACCTCAATTTTAAAGTATCTAAACTCGGTATTGTTGGCTGGTATTTGAGTCTAAAGTTTAAGGTGCTCAAGTTTATGTACTCTTTAAGTTACTCTTTAAGCTAATTTAAAGAAAGCACAACCTAAAAATAGAATAGAAACTTGAGGTGCTTTCCTCACTTTATCAAGCAAGCAGGTGAGTCACCTACTTGCTTAACTGAAATAAGCTAAGTAGGTGTCTAATGGACAAAATTGAAGTCCGTGTTATTAAGGTCAGTTGAGGCCCAAACTAAGTGACATAAAAAAGGGAAAAGGAGTGGGTAGCCTAATACCCAAATTCTGGCCCAAAAGCACAATAGATAAAGGCCCATTGTAGGCTGAAGCAAGTATGTGGATCACCTACTCTTAACTTCATGAGCAGCTTGGGTTCCTTAAGTAGGTACATCGCCTACTTGGACCAAGTTGAAAATTTTTTGGTCCTAAATGCATCAAAACAACTAGCAGAAAATAGAGCCTTTATAACCCCCAATTTGCTGTCAAATTTCTTCACTTTTAAGACTTTGAAAAATTAGAATTCTCTTGGCTTTCTCTATTTCATTAAAAGCATAAACCAGCAGCCCCAAGTTTCTCCTGGGGTTCTTGTGGAAATCTACACTCTTGCAAGTCAAGCTAAGCTAAGTTACTTATGGTTTTAGATTTATTCCTCCACTAAAAGTTAGGAGATTATGTTGGCTAAGCTAAAATTTTATTGACTGATCTTTATTCATCGTGGCTAGCCCATATCATTTAATTTTTAAAAGGGAACTTATGCCTTTTTTTTGTTAACTTTGAACGGTAATTTAGGATCTTTAAAGGAGTGCTATATTGGAGTTTAATTTTAGAAATTAAGGTACGGTTGCTGGCTATTTTTGTTCCTCCTTATATGCAAGTTTGAAGGTAGAATTTTATGTGTTTTTTTTAAAACTCATAGTATTCTGAGTCGAATATGATGTGGCTATGTTGAATGAAATTTTGGACTTTTTTGGACACTGTTATGCAAGGGGGAAATATTGTCTTGTAGGGACATGTGAAAGGAGAGTGTAAAAAGGAATAACTTAACTCATGTTGTGTGAGCTTATTGCCCATTTCACCTTGTGTACAATTTTTGGTGAGTTATGGGACAAAAAAAGGTATCATAGAACATTATATTGATCTGCATGGTGTACAAATGTAATGGAAGGAGAATGGGGGTTTAATGAACATCCTCAGTTTGGTGAATCATGTGCCTATTATCCGGTTACTATTTTTGGTGATTTCGAATAGACTAAACTTGTTGCTTGGCTACTAATACTAGTTTTACCACTTTATAATAGATTGGTAATCTAAAAGGAAGGAAGTTAATTTGGATAGTAACAAAGTCATACAGCAAGGTATGTAAGGCAACTCATTTTCTATTCTTTGGCATGATATCCGGTTTGTGTTACAAAGTAAGCTCAATTGTTACTCTCTCTTGCAAATGACACCTAAATGTATCCCAAAAACTCCAATATAGATACTAACCTTTTTCCCAGTCCTTAATGAGTTTATATACCCTAATGTTTTTTTATTTTTTATTTTACATATCTACTTTGAATACCAAGCTGCACCAATCCTCTTTTTAGCTAAACATGGTCCATGTGTTATTTCAACTCCTAAGAATTTAAATGATTGTGTAAGATACTCCCTACATTATTGTTACTGGATTAAATGATCACTCATGTCACTTGTTAAACCTACAGTCTCAAAGCTTCTTAATGCCATGACAATCAAAATAAGAATCTCAAAGAATAAAAGAAACAGTAAGGTAAAGCAAGTCTTATTATTTTTGGGTAGTATCCCAAGGGTGGAAAGAATACCTAGTATGGGTCGATCTTAATATTATGGATGGCATCCCAAGGATGTAATGAAACCCTAGCATGGGTCTATCCAAATTTGTATATATTTAAGGATCGTATTCCATGGGCTAAAATGCCTAACATGGGTCATTATCCATATCCCTACATTTGAACTTTATATTATTTGAGATCTTATTATCCTACAGGTGTTTATATTATTCCTTAGATATTCAGTGCATTCTTTCATACTGACGTCCCTCAAAAGGTACTTTCATTTTATGCTATAGGTACAAGATCTAGTAGATCTCCATAATAGGAGCACAAGATACTCAACAACTATTTTTGAGCTATAGGTGTATTCGGGGCTTTATGAGTCTATGTCGTATGTTTTGTATTGTATTGTTGTTATGAGTAAGGTTGGGATTGTCCCATCCTTAATGAAGTATTATGTATCATTAGAGGCTTTGTTGACTATGTAAAGTAAGTGTGGTTGTGTCTCATGTTCTAGACGTTGTGGCCCCAATGGCCAAGTCATGTATATTTTCTTTTTGTTTGACAATGTAGTTTCTTTTTCAAGGAAGCCAAATATCTATCATGAAAATATCTTTAAATGTTCATATAAATGCATGGTAGGTACATGATTACAGTTGGTTCTCCCAAGCCTCTACAGCAACACGTGCTAGTCCGCCTTAATGGGATTTGAGGTGTGATAGTACTTTTCCTTAATTTAACTTTAAACAAATATACACTTTACCACCTTAAACTGTAGACTAAAATACCACTTTCCAATACCGAGTTTAGATACCTCAAAAATTGATGGAAACTTTATTATGTTGAATTAGATATATGGATAATCCCCTCAAACAAACATCACCAACAATCATTGAATAAGAATTAATCCCCTTAACTATACTATAAGGACATACAAATTTTTCTATAGATATATGTCGAATACGGGGTTTTATAGGTTACACTAAATTATGGCTAAAACTGCTGTAGGCTAAGAACTAAGCTTTCAAAAAATATTAAGTTTTTGATCATCAAAGTATACAGAAAAATACTGCAAACTCTAATATTTATACTTATTACAAGCTTGCAATAATGGAACTTTGACCCACAAGTAATCTAAGAGGTCAAAGTAACCCCCAATGTTCTTGAATTTTTAAATAGGGCCCTCAAGTTCTGGAATATCCTTATATTGCAACTTACAAGCTTAGCATGGGTTGAATACCCTTTTATATTGCTTGGAAATGGTTCCCCATGCATAACTCTTCCACATGGTAGTTTGCAATGCTTACAACTCCTTGGCCTAGCTCCTTTAGGCTGGCCTGGATACGTCAGTGGTAATCGTGCTTTGTTTCATCCAAATGCACATGCAACTGTTCGTGGTCGTACAATTAATATAGTGGCTCTTATGACTCAAATGTCTAACCCACAGGAACTTTGAATTTATAAACTAGTTTAGCTAAGTTATTCCTATGAGACTTAACTTATAGTGCAATATGATAAATTAGGATAAGTTTCTTTGATTTGTATGAAACTAAAGTGTATAATAATTAATAAGTAAGAACTTAGGTAACACAATTATTGTAATTCAAGATGAGAACGGTTTCAGGGCTAGGGAATTACACAAACACACTTGTATAAGACTTGACTTCAATAAAGGTCCTTATTTCGTTGATTTTTCGGTTAGGGGTTAAAATTATGACTAGGGATTGATAGTCTATTAATCACCAATTACTTAAGCAAGAACTACTCCTGATTAGTTGTGTTGTTAAATCCCATAAAAGCATTATATTTATGTTCCCTAATAGACGCAAGCGAAACACTACGTACACAATTATGTCGTTGTAACTAGTTATTTTGCTAATCTTTGATCATGAATACCAATATAAACGCACTCCTAATACTCTCAATCACTCATAAGATTATTAAATCCAAGTATCCTAGGAAGCCTAAAGTTGCTTCTAATAGCAGTCAACACTTAGGAACACAGTTATTATAAAGTAGAAGAATAATTAATGATTCGAAAAAAATACTTTATATCAATTCAATTCCCTACATGGTGTGTTAACCCTAAGCCCCAGAACAAGGGTATTTAGCCCATACAATACATATTTAGTTCAACAATCATAAGCATCCTACCATACAGGAATTTAAGAGAAAGTTAACCCTATATGTGTCTTGAATTGTGTTGTTTTTTTTCCAAGTGTTACCACCTTTTCTCCAATGTGATAGCCTCCTTTCTTGATGAACAATGAGAATAATGAGGATCTCCCCTTATATCTGCCTCAAAACCACCACTTAGGGCTTTTGGTGGAAAGAGAAATTTACCCTTAGTAATCCCATTTACAAAAGATTTCCAACCGCCTTCTTTCAAAAGGGATCACGATAGGGATCATGACGTGATTAGTATCGTGATTAGTGTTACTCTTCTAGATTTTGTCCTGCTTCTATCAGCTTGCCTTCCAGCTTTCCCAATATTCCTCTAAGCTCTAAATAAACCTGTATAATTGCTAATCATGTTTGTTAGTGTTGTTTTAACACAATAACCATCAAAACAATCACATGTCATACAATTATCCTTCAAACAAAGACAATTCAAAGCAAATAGGTGGTTCATTTGTAGGTAAATTTGCCTAAGATCATGCTCGTAGCACTTTAACTCTTTCTTTACAAAATAGATACATATTAAAGCTAAAACAGGAAGCTTATAGCATCGTAGGACTTACAAGAAGAAGACAAAAAAGTTGACGGGCAGTATGATCATCTTGCCCGAAAATTCATAGTGTCTCACCACACAACCTTTTACACATCAATCAAATTCTATTACATAATTATATAAGGTGCTCCAGGAAATAAACACACATATAAAACAACACATAAAAAGTCACACAATCAATAAAACCACAAGAACAACCCCCTGTGTTCACAATCTTCATTTCTACCCTGTAATAGCATTAGCAAATTATTTCTAAGGGTAGCGATGAATTTAGAATTCCTTTATACAGTAATAAATCCCAAATAATTGTAGTTTAATAAAAAAAATTAATATTATAGCTTATAATTACCATTTCATGAGTTCGAACTACAAAGCATGTCTAGAACACTCAAATGGACTTGTAATAAGAGGTGGGAGAATCACCTTACATTTGTTGTTTAGTATGATATGTTTATTCAATTCCTTTTGTTTAACCTCCTGCAATACTCTAAAATAGAAGATTAAAATCATCACAGGAATCACATAAAAATAAGACAAAAACCAAAGCATATAACATTATATTGTAACCCTAATCTTTTGAAGAGACTAGCAACACCTTTGCTTCCAACACCTACTTATTAGTCCCCTTGAATAAATGTCTAATACACTTGAAACTAAGGCGTAGAGTATGTGACATTGTGGGATTTTTGAAATAAATATGTTTATGAACATCTAGAATCCTAATGGGAATAATATGGTTCCTATCTCGAGGATAGATAAGGAAGAATTGACAGACTCGGAGAATCTGATATTTTGAATGATATTGTAACACACTATAATCTACATGTAATAGTTCTAATTGTATGGAATTTAATTCATCCTTGTGGATATTTAAATTTAATTGATGTCTATTACCACTAGTGATGGTAAAATAGGTTTAAGGAATAGCCCGTACATTTTAGCGGAACACTGTCAAGTTAATGTAAATATTAAAAGTATTTAAACTTGGGATCGTAAGCCTTTATTTGAAAATATGGTTTAAAGTGATCAAGTAATGTCAATATTAGGTTTATCTAAGAGGATTATGGCCTAAAAATAGAATAAAGCATCAAGGTGCTTATTTCACTTAGTAAGCTAGCAGGCGAGTCACCTACTTGCTTATACTAAATGGGATAAGTAGGTTATGCACCAAATTATGGTAATGGTTTTGACTTATACTTGAAATAATGGGCTCATTTAAGGCCCAAAATAATAATTGAAAGAAAATAAGAGGAAAGGTAGTCCAACCCCAATCTTTCAAACCCACAAAGAGGTAATTAAAAACTCCTAGTAGGTGCATCACCTACTTTGAAATTTGACCAGCTTAATTAACCCAAGTAGGTGCATCACCTACTTAACATTGGTGGAACTAATTGATACATTTTTTTGCTTGATATTAAGAGATGAAAGATTCATCACGATGAGGTTCGTATATCAAGACACGTATCCAATCAAAAAATAAATGTGGAAAACAAAGATATGAAGAAATTATCAACCAAATAGAGAATAAGTAAATAATCCCAAAATAAATATTAAGGTGAGAAGTGAAGAAAAAAACTAGTTCAATCCAAAATTAACTAAACCGAGAAAGTGAATGATACACAATGATAGAGAAACACAATTGATTCCACAAAGGAACTTCTCAATATGAAGATCATGAAAAAAGTAGTAGATCAACAATGGAAAGGAACACATCAATAATCTAGGCCAACAATAATGTTTGGAAATCCACCCCCTAAACTAAATAATCTAAATTTTAGCCTACGCCTTTTTATTTCATTAGAACTCTCTCTAAAATTGAAAGAAACCCCTTATTTATAGAGTAGGTTGGACAAAATTTTGAAGTCCCAAAAGTAGTAGGACTTGGAAAACTTTTCCTTCATCAAATTTGAGTACAATTGGAATAAATCCCTGAATATTCTATCACCTTCTTAGTCACTCCTCCTTTTGAGTTTTGAGATAATTTGTTCTCCTTATCTGAGTAGAATTAGGTCACCCAAAAGCAAGTACGACTTGCAATACTAGTTTGAGTGAATTTGAAATCCTAGTTTGAGTAGGATTTGAAGAACTTCATTCATTCTGAAATCTTTAATGGTTTTTTGGTCTTTTTGTTTGTCTCTTTCACTACTCAGAGAGTTACTTGGGCTTCATTTTTTTCACTTTAGCAGTCCAAAACTTGTGAATCTTAAATTCCATAACTTGTCTCCATTTGAAGGGTCTTGCGGAGTGGCTTCCAACCGTGCTCGTATCATCCTCCCTATATTTTGAAGACTTATACTCAAATATAAACCTACAAAATATGGAAGAGAATGAATATAATTCCTTTAATAGATAAAGCAAAAAACTAAAATCATCAAGTGGTGGATGATACTAATGATAGTAAGCATGGAAAGTTGTAAGAATTATAGATTTCTTACTTTTATGATATAACCAAGAATAAATATGTTAAAAAGGAGAAAATATAATAAGAGTTACTTGGACGTACATGAGTGTTAGACAGGTGGGCAAACTAAAGGATTCTACATTATTTGGAAACACAACATGCAAATAGGTAATCTTTCAATCTTTTAAGTAACTCATATCTTCCCTCAAGTCAAGAACTAAATCTTTCCCATGGCTAGATGCATCATCAACATGATTATACGATTTAAAACTTCAGTCCATGTATTAGCCCAAAACAAAGATACAATTCTTTCCTTACTATGTCTCATGTAAAAGAAACAAGGTACCATTAAATCACACTCTAGGACTATCAATACAGACTCATAGTATATCTCTAAAAGCATTATGAAATAATAGTTTCATGAGATAACATGAGTCTTATAAGAAAGTTTAAGATGAATAACATTTACCTACATGGTCCTTGAAAGTCTGAAAATAAGTATAAGCCACAAATACATACTTATCTTAGGCAAACAAGAATGTAAAGCAACAATTTATCCGGTTCACTGAGTTGATTGACCCCAAATAAGGTGCTTCTCCTAAAAAAACTTCCCTTGACACAACTCCATACATAATTCACGCAAATAATCATAGTTTTCAAGAGAAAGAGTTCTACCATTACAATCATCACCAAGGACAAATAGAAAAGACTTACCAATGCTTGTGTTAAAAGAACACCAAAATTTACCAAATGACATGCTTACTTGCTTACATTATACATTTCATATCAAAACAATTATCTTCATATGCTAATAGGTAATATATGAAGGTACAACTGAAACTATCTTCATCTACGGTGTCCTCATCAGAAATAGTACTAGTGGTTGTCAGTACATCATGGCTCTGACTTAAATAGGAAACACTTAATGATGAAGAATTAATTATGACACATGGATCACTTTCCTCCTCCACACAATCCTTTCTAATTAATGTACTACCATTTCCCATAAAAAGTTAACATTATTGAAAATGGTGTTGTCCACACATAATGGGTTGTTAAACAAACTATAACCTCTAATAAATGTATATGTCAAACAATACAAGATATCTCAATAGTTACATCTTCCGTAGACATGCAATCATCAAATAGAATATTATCCTTGAAATCATACTCCATTTCATTAGTCCTTTGATAAGAATTAGAAAGGGAATCATATGTCAAGGATAAGGATAAACATTTAACACTTTACATAACTATCCTTAAGATCAACTCTAGTAACTCGTTCAGTACCACAAGGGTCATTAATTATTTAATCTTATCCCTCATGTGGCAGATCATTGAAATCCTTAAGTTGACTATCAATAAAACCAGATACACTAGTTTGTGATATTTCAAACTCAACAGACTCAAGCATAATATTGTAAAATTTTGAACCAACTAGCTTAGAGCCAATGTTCTCAAGATGAGGACTCCTAATTTGATAAAATCTACAATTATTTCCAAATAAATCACAGCTCGATCTTATACATGAATAAGGTAATTCATTATCATGCTAATGAAATTTAGGTGGGGTATCATAAAAGGAATCAAAATTAAAACCAAAGCATCATTGGGACCTTTAATACTTGGGTTCCTTAAATAATCTAATAAGTCAAGAGTTTTTTTTACCCAAAGGATCATCCCTACAATAGACATGCAATCATCAAAAATAATATTATCCTTGAAATCATACTCAATTTCATTAGTCCTTTGATAAGAATTAGAAAGGTAATCCAATTTCAAGGATAAGGATAAATATTTAACATTTTACATAACTATCCTCAAGATCAACTCTAGTAACTCTTTCACTACCATGAGGCCCATTAATAATTTTATCTAATCCATCATGTAGAGGGTCATTTTCATCCTTAAGTTGACCATCAATAAAACCAAATACACTAGTTTGTGATAGTTCAAACTCAAAAGACTCAAGCACGATATTGTCACATTTTCAACCAACTAGCTTAGAGACAATATTTTAAAGACGAGGACTCCTAATTTGACACAATACACTATTATTTCCAAATAAATTACAACTTAATATTACACATGAATAAGGTAATTCATTATCATGCTGCTCAAATTTGGATGGGATATCATAAGAGGAATCATCATTAAAACCAAAGCATCACTGGGACCTTTAATACATGGGTTCCTTAAATAATCTATAGTAGGATCATCTCTACTATAAGATAATGTTTTTATCCAAAGCATAATTGTGGAGATTAGGTGGACTCAAATCACTCTTAGTAAAAAATACAACTGGGTCATCAATAGGATCAACTAATGTGCAAACATTTCACAAGTCACATTATCTATTACCATTAAAGAGTCATTAAACTTTAAACATGGTGAAGACCCATTCAAGTCACAAGTGCTTACACTAGGTGGACACAAATGTACTTTACAAAAGTCAATTCAGTCATAGAGAGGATCAACTAGCATTCGTGGACCCATGATATTGACATCATGTTCAAGAAAGAAAGTGCTATCATGGTTACCATAAAAAAAGGCTCACCAACACAAGATAAAGAACTATCAATCAAAGTAGGAGATCACTCACACTCAAGTCAACGTCATGATCTTTTATACTACTCAGATTGTTGAGTTTAGCTACCATAGCTTTAAGCACTTAAGACAAATCTTCTTTATATTGGCAACTTTCTTTTGAAAACTAATGACCTTTTATTGAGCTTTCAATTGCCTTATGGTTTTCCATGCAATGAGGCTCTTCATTTAGCTTCCTTTCAAGAAAATATGTATAAGAATCATACCAACTAGATGAAGAAAAGTTAGTGTTAGCTTGTGACAACTCACACACGTCACTCCTCACAAACTCTTCTCTTTAGACTCTAGAGTTGTAAGAGATCACTCCATTACTCCTCTCAATCTTCTGTCTCTCAATATTATTCGAGTTAGGAAAAGTGCAGAGGATTGTCAGTGAAGAATCAGAAGATCCCTTCCCATCGAGCCTCTAATTGGTTGTTCTAAGAATGCAGGATTCAGTTTTCATGGTCACCTTATTAATGTCAACCACACATGGTGATAACATTCGGACCTCAGGGTTCAAATCAATGATGTACGAAAAAAATAAAAGAAAAGAGGATATATGAGTTATTTGAATTCATGAGAAATTAAAGAATCTGAAATAATCAATCAAACAAATTAAATCTATCGATACACCCATAATAGAGAAAAATTAATGATCAATTATCATAACCAAGTTTGAAATCTATTAGAATATACACACACTCTTTATCTCTCTCTCGAAACAATAGATGATCCTAACACCACTATGTCTGTTAACTAAAAATATCTACATATGTTGGAAAACCTCCCCTAACACTAACTACAAGCTAAGAAGCTTTTAAGACAAAGGCTTTATAGGAGTAACTTTCTTAATTCCAAAAATTATTCTCCCTATAAATTACACTTAGGCCTTAAATTGACATTTAATGTTCAAATTGGCCCCCATACATTTGGTCCTCACAAACTAGGCTCCAATTGTTTTTCAAATCTTCCAAAGCTATTCTCTGCGTTTGGGTGTTCCTACTTTGTATCTCGATTGTGCACACAAGCTATCCATTGAATGCATAGATTGGCTAAAGTATATGTCAAGCACGATTTGCGCTACCCGATATCATATCATTCTCCCCTTGTTAAAAAGTATTCGTCCATGAATCCAAGAGATGACCTATAAAGTAAAGGACAACATAAAACCCATTATTCCTTATTGAACGAAGGTTACAAGTGTTAGAAAAAATAAAACCAAACAAAAGCAATTTCAAGAAAGCACTTTTATCCATTCAAAGGGAAGTATTAAAGTAGGGAATGTAATGGAAGCAATAACATATTAGCCAACCCATATCTAGGATCAAGGGATACAATCCCTATGTCCTGTCAGGACATAATTGGCGGGTGCCTACCTCAACTAAGGATGTTTCCCTCAAAGTAAATGTAACTCACAACAAATATAGTGGTCAAATTAGTTAAAGAACCCTTTCTTGGGAGCATGCACATAAAAAAAACACAAATGTACATTTATATCATAGGTTCCAACTAAGACCATAAGTAAGGGCCAAGAGGCAACTCAAGTAAAAAGAATGTCTTCCATCATAAGTAATAAACATAGTGAATGGGGTAACAAATTGTTGGCATGCTATAAAATCATGATACTTCTATAGCAAGACCAAATATATGTATGAAAAAATGGTATTACATGATTTAATAACCATGACTAGAAAGTGTACCATTAGAATGTTTAATAAAATCAATGTAATAACACCTTGTGGATACAACCCATTAGTCAAAATCAAATAATGCACATAAGTGATGCCGGGGTCAAATGAGAAATTGTACCACCCTGTTGGTGCCTTTATGTTGCTAAAAAAAACTAACATTAGGACTCAATGGAAATACAAATCATATGAATGAAGAAGATCAAATGCCACAAGGTAGCAAGAGCAATTAATTAGTATGCCAACACAAGGGATAGAATTCATGAGTACCATCATGCATTGTGGGAATACATAAAACCACCCTTAATTTACATACAATATCGATATAACATTAACCACCATATCATTGAATGAAAAAATGTAATAAAGTAAAAGGTTTAGCAACTAAAACACATTCATGAGAAACTCCCATGCATAGCCACAAAGTAGTTCTCTCATGCTATTATTCTGATCAAACTAAAATTTCACATAAGCACAAAAACAGTAATTTTGAGAATTTGGCTTTTTTTCTATTCTAGGAAAATTCCTTTAAAATGAAATCAAACAAGGGATACTTGCTAGTAAGAAGAGTAAGGCACTTACATGCACTTGAAACTAGCAAAAGTGTAGTACCCACCTAAGAATTTGGGTCTCCTATACTCATGACATAAAGAAAGTACTCATGACCCCACTCAATCAACTAAACTTGTGAAACCACCGCAATATGACAATGATTGATACATAATATATATGACACATAATGGTCCATGGAAACTCATCGTGATCTTAAACATTGGGATACAGAAGCTGGATTCCCATACCATAAAACCACATTAATTTAACGCAACAAAAAAGTAGTAAAGGAATCAACAAGAAAGGGATGGATAGAAGATCCAATCACATAAAAAGACACCATCCATACGAATATTTTATAATGCCTCTAAGGAAATCTAAGAGTAAGATTTAAAAAAACCGCTAGTAGGAAATCAAATGTAAGTCCCTTAAACTTCCATGCATCGCTCACATATTTTTTCATCTATTATCATTAACTTGGAAATTGATATTTTACCCACCTCTCCTTTCACAGGAGCTACTATTCCAACCGACTTCTCTAACGAGATCCTAGGGCATTCTGTGTTACCCTTCCATGTCAAGAACCTACCAACCCATGGGAGTTGAATATTGTTTCTCCCTTGAGTTGACCTTTGTTCACTTTCCTCAAGATGAGGCTCCTTAGACAAGGACCCAATTGAAAATTTCATTCTATGTTGGAGAAGAATCTCATGGGTTTCACCTTCGAGAGTCAGCTCTTCACAACCCTAGAAAAAATGTAGGAACTAGGAAGTGCTAGTTCTTTAGTTAGTGTCAATAAAGGTATCCTTAGGTTTCTTGGGACAATCCTTTATCAGTAATTCATGATTGTGATCAATGGTCTGACTCTTTTACATAAGGAGTGCTTGTTTTTTCTCCTTCTCCTTTTATTCCTTTTGGAGTCTCGTCATGACATCAAAATCTCCTTTTACTTGAGAAGGTGATAAGGATAAAAGAATATGCTTTCATCTGTCAAGAATAAGAGTCTACTTGTTTGACCACTCAGCACTATGAGCACCCTTCTAGACTAGCCATGATCTACCAAAAACTTCATAATAAGATCATATTAGTACTATATTACATAGAATCTCATCTTGCTATTTCCAATACCAAACCTCAAACTCACCTGCATGGTCACCTCAGTTTCACACTCATTATTAAGCCAAGGACACTATTTATGTTTGTATGGATTGGGATTAAGTTGAGAAATGATTTTTAAACTCTTCACCAAGCAGTAACTAACAATATTCATAATAATCCTACCGTTAATGACAAACGAACATAACCGGTCTAATATCCTGCATATTTCATGGAATTTGTTCATATTGGAGTCGAATTCTTCTTGATAGAGGTCGTTCATAATATTTCCTTATGTACAAATAAGATTCTTTTCAACCTCTAATTGTCCAAACTCTTTCATTGAGTATTCATCAACTTTCTCATCCTTAGGATCCTCCGCTTTCTTTTTAGGTACAATGATAGTATAAGGTCCATCACATAAGATTACCTTCGCTTGTGAGGACATTGTTTTGCCTCATTTCCACCACCAGGATTTGCATAGCATTAAACATCGGATGGACTAAGAGTATGAAAAGATTACCTCCAACTCAAATTTCCATACCATGACTTTCATACCTTTCAGATCCTCTAAACCCCTCCCTTCGTAATGTCACAATGGTCACTAATATTATAAAAGATAGGATTTTGGTATTGGTTTTCATTAAAAGTTTGGGACAAATCTAGGCTTGGTGGTTAATGTGATACATGGTGAGATGTATGTGATATGCTTTATGGTGTTTCATGGTTCTAGGGTTGGATTACAAAAAAGGAGTGAGACCTTTGTAGTGAGAGGTATGGTTGGGGTGAATACAAGGAGTAAACTTGATTCACTGGGGACGAATAGTCTTGTATTTTATAGGTAGGGTTTAGGTAGGCTTGATATTGTTTATAAGTATCAATAGAAAATTTCCCCTTATATCTCCTCCCCTTCTTAGTTCAAACCTACCCATATCTGTATGCATCGAGAATGACCTTCTCATACCTTTCGACCTTCTATTATATCCCGCACACCCTTGTTTTCTAGGTGTCAGCCATACTTTTATATTTCTTTGGTTGTAATAAGAATCAACACAAGATAAGGAAGAATAACTATGCTCACTACTTCCCATGTCATGGAGGAACGCATTGTATCTCACGTTGTAATCAAAACCATGTAGTAAAGAGTAAGGACTTTCCTCTTCACAACTATACTCATAACCATGCTCTTCTACTCCATCATCTACTCCATAGAATATATAATACTCCTAAACTTCACCTTCACTATCAGAGTAGTAAACCACTTCATCATGTTGATTTAAGGCAGAAGGAGAAACATAGTGCACAAGCACTTAATCATAAAACTGACGATCTTGAATTTTTTGTTCACTAGGGCTATCATAGGCCTCATTGTCATCACTTCCAGATTCATGAGTTCCATTATAAAAACTATAACAAGCTCTACATTGTTCAAAATCAAGCTCATAGGATCCATCTTTATTTGTGTAAGAACCATTATGGCTTTCTTATGTGTAAGAACCATTATAGTAGTCATACGATTTAGTATTTGTCTTATTAGTAGCATCATTGTAATCATCGCA
>JBDJHY010817149.1:0-15193 GCA_039654485.1 Withania somnifera | reverse complement strand
GGCTATAGGCTGGAAAAATAAGCATACTGGGATCTAACCAGTCATCCTGTCCCCCAGCTGGAGCTTTACCATACATATACTATATTAATACCCAGTTTGAACAAAGTAGACAGACTAATTTTTTAGGTATTCCCTAATGAGTAGCTTTAGGATATAAAGGTCTGCCTTATATTCTCCACCCATTTGTGGAGAATTTTTTATTCGTCTCGTAGCCTAACTGGATTCTAGAGGTGACCTTGAGAAGTATGCCCAAATATCTAAAAATTCATGTATGCAGCTCAAAATCATGAGAGGATAGAAAAAACATAACCCACTTGTCAAACGAGTTAAAAAGACCCATATTGCTATATAAATTATAGGGTCAAAATTCAAACTAAAATCGGGTTTGTAAATTCGAACGACTCAAAAAAGGAAATATTTATACCAACATGTAGAGTACAACTCATACATTAGATGGTATAAAATAAGGCTCAATTTAACTATGGAAAGTTTATATAATAACAAAAATAAAGAATTACCTAGTATAAATGATCGTAGAACCACTGTAATGAGTTTCTACATATTAAAAATTGAATAAACCCCTTCAAAAGACCTTAATTCACACTGAAAAATTAAGAAAATGCTTTAAATTGTTCCCTGCAGACCAAACCTTGATAAACTTTGGAAAATTTCCAAAAATGCACAGGAATGAAAACGGAGTCTAATTATAACATTCCATCTATGAGATATTTATGTAGTTGATATTTCGGACACAACGGATAAGATGAAATTACATTCGGGATCATATGAACTGAGTAAGCCCCGAAGATGCTATAATTACAAAGGAATTACACTATAACAACTTTCAGAGATCCAATCTATTGATCCTAGCAAGTCGTGAGAGACTTGGGGTAGTTACGAGGAATGCTCTAAGTATAAAAAAGTCGTAAAACATGAAGAGATCTCGGGGGTCATTACAACATCCACCGTTAAAGGAGTTTTTGTCTGTGGAAGTTAAAGAAAAGTGGGGGTACCTGTAAAGTCGAACAAATAAGGGTACTGGGCTCGTATCCCTCTTTGTTTCCTAGTTGGCCTCCTAGACTAGACAGTGAGTCCAACGAACCATCACAACAAGAATATCTATTAATAATGGCCTCGTGATGGTCAATCGATCGTCTAATTGAACTGTCATAATGAAGTAAATGGGAGGGATCCGACACATAACAGTGAAGCATAGAAACATAAAACACCATACGAACAATGGCTAACTCAGGAGTTAGGGCTAATATATATCCAATATCACCAATCTATTCTATAACCTCATATGACCAAATAAACATGGGGCTAAGATTGCCTCTCCAAGAAAATCTCATAACCCCATTCATGGGCGAAACCTATAAAAATACCATGTTCCCAAAACTGAACTCTAGAGGTCGAAGTCTATAATCTATATAACTCTCTGTCAACTTTGTGGTATCCGTAGTATGTCCTGAATAACCTGAAATCTCTTTGTGGGATCTCCATCTAGTCAGAAATCTGAGGGAAAATCTAAACACTACAATACCTACCAATCGACGATCTACATCGACTGCCGTATAATGCCTCAAATAGTGCCATTTAGATGCTAGAATTGTAGTTGTTATTATAGGAGAAGTCTACCAAAGCTAAATGGTGATCCCAGATACCCTAAAATAACAAAATCACAAGCTTGAAGCATATCTGAAGTACCTGAATAGTCCGCTTGGACTGTCTGTCTGTCTGCGGGTGAAAGACTGTACTCAGAGCTACCTCGATACCCATCTGACATTACAATATTCTCCAGCACCAAGAAGTGAACTGTATACCCTGGTCAAATATGATAGAAATTGGCACCCCATGCAGGCAAAAAAACTCCCTAACATACAAGGCCGTAAGCCTCTCAGCACCCCATGAAGATGAAGTTAATTAAAAGTGAGCAAATTCGATCAATCAATCCATGATGACTCATATACAATCATGATCCCTGGAAGTACGAGGGAGTCCCAAAACAAAGTCTATGGTAATCCTCTCTCACTTCTACACAAGGATAGGGATTCACTGCAATACACCTTAGGGTATACGATGCTCAAACTTTACCTGCTAAAAGTTCAAGCATCGGGAGACAAACTCGATAATATATGATTTGATACTACGCCACTAATAGTGTTGTCTTAAATCTCTACACATCTTTGCGATGCCCGAATGTATGGAGTACCTGGTACAATGGGCTTCCCGAAGAATAGTCTGAATCAAACATCCACTCTAGAAACATAAATACAACTGCCCATCCATAATACCCCGTTAGAGTCTACCAATACACCACTGTAATCACCCCATAGAACCAACTCTCAAATATGAACTAAGGACCTATCCTCATACTATTGCTGTCAGATCTGATTGAACAGAGTAGGTCTAGTATCAACATGAACAAGGACCCCAGTCAGATTGGATATGTACAATCGGACCTAACGATTAGCCACAACTGAATTTCTAAGGCTAACGACTTCTTTGAAGTTGAGACAAAAGCCAAACCACACAACTAACCACCTTTCGGCTTAAGTCGTATGCAACCACATTTGCCTACCTGGATGGTATCGAATGCTGATGTCATAGTCCTTTAGGAGCTCGATCCATCTCCCTTGTCTGAGATTGAACTCCCTCTGGATCAGAATATACTGCAGACTATAATGTTTGGTTAAAATCTCACAATGAACACGATAGAGGTATTGTCTCCAAATCTTGAGTGGAATGACTACCACCACTAACTCCAAATCATAGGTGAGGTATTTTCGGTCATGAACCTTTAACTGTCATGAAGCATACTCAATGACTCTACCCTACTACATCAACACGCATCCAAAACCAATGCCAAAGGAGTCATAATAAACTGTATATGACTGGAACTCAATTGGAAGTGTCAATACTGGTGCTGAAGTGATTAACTCTTTGAGCCTCAGAAAGTTGGACTCACAATCCTCAAGACTAACGGAAGGGAACATCCTTTCGGGTATATCTAGTCATAAGAGCTACAATAGATTAAATACCCTGAACAAATTTCCTGTAATAGATTGCTAACCCAAAAAAACTATGGACCTCAGAGGGAGTAGCGGGTCAAGTCCAATTACATATGATTGAAACCTTTGTCGAATCTACATTGATACCAGCGAGAGATAAACATAGCCCAAGAATGCAACAAAATATAACTAAAAAGCACACTTCGAGAACCTTTCATAAAGCTGCTTAGTCCTCGAAGTCAGGAGTACAACTCTAAAATGCTCTTCTTGTTCCTCCCGACTTCGTGAGTAAACTAGGATATCATCAACAAACACTAACAAAAGAATCAAGGTACGGTCTGAAAACTCAGTTCATAAGATCCATAAATGCAATTGGGGAATTAGTCAGCCCAAACAACATAACCAAAAACTCATAGTGTCCATACTGGGAACAGAAAGCAGTCTTCTGGATGTCCCCAGCTTGAATCCTCAACTGGTGATAACCTGACCTCAAATCAATCTTCAAGAACACTGCAACACCTTGAAGCTGATCAAAGAGGTCATTAATTCATGACAAATGATATTTATTCTTAACAGTAACCTTATTAAACTGTTGTAATCAATACACTTGCACATAGTCCTATCTTTCTTTTTGAAAAATAGTACCGGAGTCCCCCATGGTGAAAGCGGACAAAGCCTCTGGCAATCAAATCCTGAAGCTGAACACTGAGCTCTAGGAGCTCTGCTGGAGCCATCCGATAAGGTGCAATAGAAATAAGCCTAGTACCCGACTCAACCTCATAGAAAAATCAACAACACGCTCGGGTGGGAGGCCATGAAACTCATAAGGGAAAACATCAAGGAACTCAGGGTAAGGAGGATCAACACTAACATCATGAACATATGCTAAGTAAGAAGTACAACCAATCTACCCACCCACATAATAGATACCAATGGAATTGAAGAGGGCTAATTGGGCACCGCTGCACGACTAGAGACACACCGGGCACAGATAAGGTCATATTAGGAAAACAATATAAGACCCTATGATAAAGGGATAACAAATCCATGCCCAGAATGATATCAATATCAACTATGTTCAGAGCCACAGTAGTAGCCCAAGTATCCAACCCCCATATAGTCATAACACTCGCTTAGTGAATTCAGTCAGCCATAATAGGCTCACATACAGGAGTAGCACAACTCATAGGCATCGAAAATGGCTTACATACAACACCCAAATGGGGTGCAAAGTACACGGACACATAGGAATATATGGAACCAGGGTCAAATAGTAACAAGGCTAGCTGGTGAAAAACAAATAACATACCCATAATTAGTGCATTATAAGCCTCTACCCGGGCTCTATCAGGTACGAATTAAAAATGATGGCGCCCAGTGCCCTGTTGACCGTTTCCTGTATCCCCCATCTACCCCTTTTTTCCCTATCACGACCACCTTTAGCCGGTGATGATACTGTATTTAGGGGCTCGATGGTCTGTGTTGTTGGCTGAATGACCTGGCGTAGTGGACAATCTCTAACATAGTGATCTATCTCACCATACTAAAAACACCCATGATACCTTCCTCGATTGGAACTGTCAACTGGACTACCCCGGCTATCACAACTTTGAACCCCAGTAAATACATCCCTAGAAGGATGGCTACTCTAGACGTTGTTGGCTGATGGTAGAAAGGCTTGAACGGGTCTACTAGGCTACCCCATATATCTCTATTGCAGCTGTTGATGAGGTTAATGTCTTTCATACTATGGCCAAAAAATTGAGATCCACTAAAATTTCCCTGGTGACATTGCCTTTTGTCGCTGCCAACGCCTCTCCATATTACGGGTATGATCAACCACTTCTAATAATGGAGTGCCCTAAGAAAGTAATAACTCAACACCTGCATGTGATTCTTGTCTTAATCCAACTACAAAGTAGTGGACCCGATCAGCCTCTATCGGAATAATAGCAGCCTCATCCCTCACAAACTATGTGAATTAGGCCTTATACTTAGAAACTCATCGTTAATCCCTGCTACAAGTTGAAAAATTGAGCTCTAAGTTCCTCGCGAACACTTTGGGAAACATACCAAGCCATAAAGACATCCACAAACTAACTTCATGCCATAGGTATAGATCTTGCTGGTCTACTTTCTATATATGACCTCCACCAGGCTTTATCCTGACACTCTAACTAATACCCAATGAAATCAACTCTATGTGTATATCTCATGCCAAAATCTGAAGCCTTTCCTCAAATTCTGCAATGAACTCATAGGGGTCCTTCTTGCAATCATCAAAAAATATCGGGTGTACCCATACGCATTGAATGACCGTGCATCTTTTGGTCCTTAGAAGTCATATAGGAATTGTAGTTTAGGGATTTCTTGGTGACTGAACTAGAAGCACCTTGGGAATAGGCTATGGGGGAGGAACTATGGCTACCATTGGTACCAACTGAACTAGAGGAGTTGGGGCTCCCTATGCCTCTCCCTAAGATGAAGTCTTACCCTCATCAATTGGTGCTCTACGAAACATAGCAATCATACACTACTACATGTCCCTAAGTGCATCATATGAAGGTGGATGTATTTGTAGTGGAGGTAGTTCTAGTGCAGACTCATTCTGTTCAACTCTAGCCCGGCCTCGCCCATAGGCTCTAGATCTACCCCGACCCTTAATTGAAGCTCATTGCAGAGGCAGGGGAGCATCATCACCTGTAGGTGCTGACCGCGTACGAATCATCTATAAATGAATAGATCCAAGATAAGTAACCAAAAAAACAGTGGAAACCTCGCACAAAAGAGTCAACGAGAATCAACCCTATAGAAGAGCCCTGTATCCTCCCGAAGATATGATATGAACGTCTACGTAACTGATCTGAGGGACTCTACCAGACTCCTGCTCCTACAGCCAGAGACACCTATGAACCTATAACTCTGTTACCACTCTTTCACGACCTAAAAATTGAGTTGTGATGGCATCTACATCTCATATGGAGACAAAGCCTAATCCTCCCCCATAACAAGTAGCGGTGGTCCATTAGAAAAAAAGAGGAGATAAAGATGAGAAGTATGAATAGCATATGAAAAACACATAACTAAACATAACTCCCCATATATTAGTCTCATAGATATAGAGCACATATATATAAAAAGTACTAAGTACAACCTACGATGTGGAAAAACTAAAAAATAGCTATCCAAGACCCAATTAGGATAACTATCATACTGGAAGGAAAATCGGTCAGCAAGGACACTAGATGCTCACTGAATCTCCTGGAATCACACTAGCTAGTGTGCACGATCGCGTACGTCCTGATAACTCGTAGTAGGACATGCGTTAAGAAAATATGAATAAATGTAGAATGAGAACCAAAAACAATGTTTACCCAATACGTATCATAGGCTAACAGGGCAAAAGTAAGCATAAGCAAAGTAAAGAGTGATCTACGATAAATAGTATAGGAAAAACTAATGGATAACAAAAACCATATAACTACAATAATGGTTATAAAGTGCAGTAAAAGATCAACTACCAATGGGTGCGGCACCAACTAACAAGTATAAAGAAGGGCTACTATCAGGGTATAGCACCAAAGACCCAGGCCACAAGAAACTCATTACCAAATGTGACACGTATCTGGAACTCCAACATGACCAGCATAAAGAAGGACCAATAAGAAAGTATAAAACCATGAACCAGTTAAGATAACAACGTATACAGTAAGTGAACGAATGCTTCTAATCAAGGACAAAAAGGACAACCAAAGTCTGCAATAACCAAACCCGACTGGCATCCCATACTACCAGTAGCTACACTTAAACAACCAAGTAACCAATAGGTACTCTCCCCATAAACCCTTGACGAGTACAACCAAATGCAAAAAAATATAGTGCATGAGGGTGCGGATAAGTAAATAGTGCTTGTATGGACCCTCCTTAGTAGAAGACTCTATCAGAAGCAGACCTGCAGAATCTGCCCAGTATACTTACATGACCTATTCGAGTATACCCCTTCCTCGACCATGCAACACACCCCAAGAATGGTGCCTCAGTTCGGAGGGTCGTGGAGTGATCCAATCCCATATATAAAAATACTCGTAAAAAGGCATCCAATGCCATAGTCATAAGGGCCAAGAGGCCAAAAATCTGGATCATCCCGTATATCATATCTCGGTGGAAACCCAGATCTAGCCATATAGGTAATATCCAAATCTCAGGAATACCCAACTGCCATTATCTAGGAAATATCCAGAAATCATCGCAATCATGAGAAAATATCCTCAGGTAGTATGGTGAAATAGTTCCATACTACTCATAAGAGCAGTCGTGGAAGATATAAGTATATATAGAAATCAATTTCTGATTATTTCTTTGTCAAAATCAAGTTATATTTTAACACGTTTAATGCATGCTCGCTAGACAAACCAATCAATTATTTAAACTGGTCTAGGACTTCTAACCAAAATCTATAGGATGGTTGTTGAGCCCTTGTCATGAGGTATAGCCTCTTCTAGACCAACCACAGTCCTGATCCATGAGTGACCGCACCAGAGGTGCCACAACTACCCAGAGGAGGCCCGTTAAGGGCCAAGAACACACCTATATAGGGAGATAGACGAAGCTGCCATAGCTCATCCAAGAACCAACCACTCCCAGGCTCGTACCAAGAGAGGGTACAATATCATCACATAGGGATGCTAACCACCCAACACAATCATGCTCGACTAGGTATAATATCATCACATACTACAGCTAACCCTATAGCATAGCCGTCCCACGCTAACTATGGCCTGGAGGGACACGTGCGTGCTAATTGCACCTAATACTCAAGTAGAAAGTAGAATAATCATCCTACCTAGATAGTATCTAAAGACAAAAACCTAAATTGGGGGTAGCCACTAAGCTCTAATCCCTAGTATAATCCCCTCCCCAACCTCACTACAGTCCAGAGTCAGTATATAACAATATGCATCAAAGGTGTTACTCCTTTCCCAACCACATTACAGTCCAGAGTCGAATGAGACACACAAGTAGGGAAAAATAGCCACAGGGTAAGTAGTTAAGCTAGGTCATAGGCTGGAAAAATAAGAATGTCGGGGCCTGAATGGTCATCTTAGCCCCGACTGGCACTTTACCGTATATATACTATACTAGTACCCTGTTTGAAGAAAGTAGACAGTAGCCTACCTGGATTACGAAGGTGACCTCGAGAAGTATGCCTAAATATCTTAAAAATCATGTACACAGCTCATATTGTGCAATGCTAGCAAAAACATAACCCACGTGTCAATACAATTAAAACAAGACCCATATTTCTATATAAATTACGGGGTAAAAATTCGAACTAAAATCGGGTTCGTAAACCTGAACAACTCGATAAAAGTAAAGATTTATACCAACATATAGAGCATACTCATACATCATATGTTATAAAATAGGGCTCAATTTGACGGTAGAAATGAAGGATATAAACCCAAAATATTTGTATAATAAAGAAAATGAAGAATTATTCGGTAGAAATGATTATAGAAGCACCATAATGAGTTTCTACGAATTAGAACTTGACTAAATCCTTTTAGAAGCGCACTTAATTCACACTGAAAAATGAGTAGAAAAGCGAAGGAGAAAACTATTTATAAAACCACCGACTGGCCGATAAATCATTTATTTTGCTGATTTATCAGCCAAAGAGTGATAAATAGGTGCCTGCAGACCAAACTTTGACAGATTTTGAAATTGCGTATGAAATGGAAATGGATACTAATTATAACACTCCATAAATGAAATATTTATGTAATCTATATTCTGGACTCAACGGAAGCGATGAAAATGACATTCAGGATCATATAAACCGAGTAAGTCCCGAAGAACCAATAATTATAAAGGAATTACACTATAACAACTTCTAGAAATCCAATCTATCGATCCCCTCCAGTTGTGAATGACTTGAGGCAGTACGGGGAAGGTTCTAAGTACAAGAAAGTCATAAAAACCCAAAAATATCTCTGGGGGTCATTATAGAAGATAAATAAGAGAATATACCAATTTTATTATGAATTAAAGTAAAACTCTTTTTGCCTGTAGTGTTAGGACTTGTCAATTTTTTTCATTCTCGGTATTTTATTAGACATATTCTAAAATAAATGAATCACATAGTGATTTTCTTAAAGTTGGGTGAGTTCAATAAGTGGATAATGAACATAATGAGATTTTACACTATACAACCGAAGAATTAGATAGAAGATTCAATGAACAAACTCAACAAGAACTGAATGAACATAGAAAATTCATATAGCTAATTCTTACTAACTTCATATTGAGGCAATGAGTTAAAGTAAATTATTTGAAAATTTACAAGTATCTCATTCTTTTTGGATAAAAGGAAAGTGCGTCATATAAACTAGAAAAAAGCCGAGGGACTATTATATTAGGACTAGTCAATCAATGATTTAATGAATTCTCTCATTGTATATTTTTTCCCAATTATTTTAGTTACAGTAAGTGTTTTATCTTTCATAGATCATGAGTCTGTTAAAAAGAGTATTTTTTCTTCAATGGCCTACATTTGGCTAGAAACCCATAATAAATTTTGGCTCTAAGGTCATTTTTGTTAATGTAGCTAAATATAAGGACTGAACACATTTGGCATCTCACTGGTTTGTGTCAACTATGCACCATGGGGAATCAATCCTCACATTCACCCAAGAGCTATTGAAATACTTACAATCCTTCAAGGTTTTCTTCAAGTTGGTTTTGTAACTTCAAGTCCTGAAAATCTCCTTACTAGTAAAGTCCTTAAAATAAATGATGTCTTTGTTTTTCAATTAGAATTATTAACTGCCAAAAAAACACGTGATATGAATATGTTGTTGCTATTATTGCATTAAGTACCCAAAATCCTGGTGTTATAAATATTTTGAAGACATTTTTCGGATCAGAACCAGCTCTGGAAGCATATATTCTTGCCAAGGCTTTTCAAGTTGATAAAAGAATAACCTCTCTAATACAATCAAAAATTTAATCATCAAGTTTACATATTGAGAGTATTTGTATTTTATGTGCAATGATGAAGAATAGATATTTATTCATTTACTGTGTCATTCATTAATAGATAACCATGAGAGGATAAATCTACATCACTTTATTTGTTCTATAGTTTTAGGTTGCATGTACTTTGGTTTCATTTCCACTTAATTTATTGAAAGTGAAAAGTGTATTGGTATATGAATGACCCAAAATTTATGTGATAAGATGAAGAACTAGCAAATGCAGATTCAACACAAATGATGACCCTTTTAAAGATTATAAGAAGTTTGAATCCTTCGAACTTGTCAAATCAATTACAAAAAATTCTAGTATTTTTAATCTACTAATGATCGAGACCACCCCAAAATCTTCCTAAAACCCAACCAATAAGATCTTACATGCCTCTGTGATATCAGTTAATATAAATATTAAACATTTTAGACCTCGATATTAGGACAACGAGTTTGATAGCATCAATGATATTAAAACAGGGAATACAAAAAAAACTCTAATGATACTTGAGATATCAAAATACATTTTACCTTGAATTTATCATACTTCCAATATATATGGATCTCTTTAAATTGACATTCAGGAATATGATCCGTTTTTTCATTCGAACTTTGTCATGACATATGGATCACAAAAAGCTTGCTTCAACCATGTTCTATGATTTCTCCAAGCTTCTCGAACACTTTCCAAAGCCCAACCTCTTGCAACATATTAGATATCATATTTCAACTGCAAATTTGATGTCATTCGGTTAGTCAATAGAGAAAAATACTTCTACAAATAGTTAAAAAATTTAAACTTGAAACCTTAATATAATCTCTTATATCATTTGTAGTATCTATGTGCCTTCAATAAAATATATCAAATGGGAAAAGGGTTGCATTTCTTGCCAATGTTCATATAAAGCTATTTAACTCTATCACAACTTCATCGGTAGGACTAATATGTTGATTATCCCTTTTTAGTAGGACCATTTTGTGCTCATATGGGGCATGTACCTTTTACATTTGTGTTCTGGATTATTTTTTTAGTGGAAACTGCTTCATCTATGAGCAAATACAAGAAGTTAGAAGTCATATATGAATTCAATAAAAGTCTAAGCTATATGTTATCTTATTCTAGAGGTTGCTTATTTGATTCAGCTTGTGGTGCTACTGGTGTTGTTTATAATTTTATTAATTGTTCTTTTTCTGATCGTATAGCTCAAATAGATTCATTTGTTGTCAATAATTATCATATTTATTTGTCAAATTTGATAAAGGTCCAGGTTTCGCATATGTCTTCTTGTTTTCTCCTTTGTTTCTTTTTAAAGGCTTTTGTTGATCCATGACTATTCAAATTGTGTAAATATAAGATGGAACAAGTTAGAAAAAAATTACAAGAGTACATTTACTAGAAGCAGCCACCAAAAGCAGTAGTAGCCACCAAAAATCTGAGATCTCACTTCTATGATTAGTTTGTCTAAAAAGAAATAAATTCTAACATACATAATCCCAACAAAGGCAAATGCCCCTCCAATTAATACTGCACATAATTATCATATGAATTACTCTTCCGCTTCATATTTTGACAAGAAAAAGCCCTTGTTATCACCCTAATATATGTATTTTTCAAAGTTCGCCCAATTAAATTAATGTCAAAGACATAAAGCAAGCATAAATTAATGAATTACTTATTTAGCGATAAATTATTCTGTGATTGCCAATAAGTCAATTTCAATTTTTTAAAAAAATATACAGTTACACCAAATTAATATGTTTTATGCATTTAAGCAGGTTTATAACATTCACAACTAGGTTTTCTCTCTTTAAGGTACATTAGAAGCATTAAGACAAGTATTAAAAATCTAGAATAAACTTTAGCATCTCTTAGGAAAATTGAGGCATTATAACAACAAATTGAGGCATTATAACAAGTTCCAAAATAGAAAATGACTTAAAAATTTCAGTTGATGACAAATGAAATATGTTCCTAGAATTAGTATAACTCGTGTGTCCCTTTTAAAAGAGAATGAAAGTTAGACACATAATACAGTTACAAATAATAAAAAATAATAAAAAATAACAAAAATCATGAGTTCTATTTTAGCAAATACTTCAGATTGCAAATATGAGTAGGAAAAATCAAGTAGAAAACGGATGTTACTAATGACAGACAACAATAGAAGACAATACATTCAAGTGACGATGGTTGCATATTTTATCATGCTTGATATCAATCCTCTGTAATATTATTGTCTTTATATGTGTTTTTGAGTCCGAATATTCCAACAATGCTTAATCATTACTTTGGTGATGTAGGATTTTAAAAAAAATGCTCAATTAGATGATGTTCCAACTCTTGTGCTACACTTGACAAAGGCACGAGTATTGCATCAGAAAAAGGAGCTTGAAAATTATTGGTCTTACTGTCCACTTAGAAGAAAATGCACAAGTACAGTGTAGAAGAAACAAAGACCACACTCCAATTGCACTACAACACTTCTATTGCGCCAATTCTGATAAACACTAGTCCAGTTTTTTATACTTCACTTGTGCTAACAACTTATTATTCATAACTCAATAAATTGGAATAAAAAGTAAGAGAAGTATGGTAGATCATACACAAAACAAAAAATCCACCAAAACTGAGAATTATAAGTGTATTTTTTATTTTATGTCTCAATAGACGACATGCAATCTATTTGTAGTTTCTTAGATAATGAAACTACCAGAAATTCAAAATGATTCTAACTTGATGCATTTTTCTGATAACAAGGAACACAATAAAGACCAATGAAAAATGGATAAAATAGGCATCACATGTCTAATCCTTAATAAATTGAACCATAACATGAAAAGTGCAGTCTTAATCATCCCTTTTCTTGCAACTGGTATTGATATAACATGGCTCAATACAAGCGAGCAACTACTAAATCACCTTAACTTTATCCACTGGACATAAAATGTCTTCCCTTGTTTAATGGACATCAATATGTTTCAGAGGTCATTTAAATGGAAATATGTTGTTAACCTACAACTGCCTCTAGATCTTACAACACCTTCTTAAACAAGACATTGAACACACTTTTTTCACATAAGTTCAATCACTCAATACATCAAACTATTTTTTTCATCTTACCTCAGCCCACTCAATGTTGTTTAATGACTTTAGGTCAAAATTAAGTTCAGTTGATTTAAAGCTTTACATACTAATTATCATTTTTTAAAGTCTCATTCAAATATATATTCATCATACCTTCTAGTCAGCAGCAAATAGCACAACATCAAAGTGCATTCACAAGTGTCACGTCCCGAAAATTTGGTGTGATTTCCCTCGGTAGGTTATCTTAATTCACGGTGTAAAATGAGATACGACATAAATACCAAGGTGAAATTATCAACATGGTCAATAAAGAGTAAAACTCATAAAAATATGGAAGATCCATCTATAAATGCCCAAAACCATGTATCAATGTACATTTCTACTAATAAGGTTTATGCAAAGTTTGATAAAATTTTAATGTCTTTCAATAAGTAAAAATTCTAAGATAGAATGGGAACTCCAGAGATTTTGAATGAGTGGAATCTGCCTCTACAAATCTCCGAGAAGCGGCTAAGTCCAAAAGAAAGGAGTCACAACTGATTTGCTACAGTACCTGCACAATAACACCGAAAAATAAGAGTGAGTACAAGACCACGTTACTTAGCAACTTCCTAGACCGGCTAACTATAAAGAGAAAATCAAGTTCCTAACTCCCAATCGATCCTCCAAAAATAATAAAACCTATAAATAGTTTATATACAATAGCCCAACAAAAGTTTATACAATGAATAGAAATATCAGTCAAAACCAACAAATATAGAGTATATTGAAGTTCTCAATGAACAGTAACCAGGAAATCATCAATAAAATAGACATCAAGTAGTTATACAATCATGCTATTTCACTAATATAATTAGGAACCAGTCATTTACAAAGTCATGCCTTTTCAATAATATAATTAGACTCCAGTCAATTACAGTCATGCCATCACACCATATAATTAGACGTCAGTCAATTTCACAGTTATGCCTTTCAATAATATAACTCCACATTTGGATAATCTTAAGTGAGCAATCATCACACATAAATTACTGGAATCCATAATTTAAGGTTTCAATTCAATAATCAAGGCCTTCTATTCCTTTATCCCATTACTTTTACCAATAATATATAATTGGTTCCTAATTCTTTCCCAAATGATTATTCTTCACAACATGATTCCAATCAAATAGTTTACCACACATTTCAAGTATGTATACAATTCAAAAAAATAAAAAAAATACACAATTACTCCTACTTATTCAATCTTTTAGAGATAACATGGCAGATAATGTTAATTCCCAAAACACCCAAATCACCCAAATTCACAAGATAATTAGCAAGAAAAATTAACACTTTATAAAAAGTCATTAAACCTCAACTTGCCTTAATTCGAAGGACTATGCTACTCAAGCATTTCCCCTTCAGAATATCCTCCAATTGAGTAGAATCTAGTCACTCATACAAGAAATATAAGAAATATACACTAATCAACACCTAGATCAAAATAATTAAGGTTTATGCAAAAATCAACCCTGGGCCCAAGGAGTCAAGATCAAATTTTGATTATAAAATATTGTTACCCATCACAATCGAATGTTAGCTATTAAGTTTCATAAAAAACTCATTCCATTTCATTGCAAAAATCTCAAGTTGTAACCGTTTTTCAGTTTATCTTTTAATCCACTATTTTAGGCTTCAAAACTATGAAATTTCAATCAAAATCATGTTAAAGTGATGAGAAATAGATGAAATAATGATTGTGAAAATTACCCCAAGTGATAATATTTGAAAGCCTTAATTTATCTTGCCAAAATAATGGATTTAGGGTGAGTTTACATGAGAGAATGAGAAAACGATGTGAGCATTTTGTTTTAAATAGTGCACACTACTATGCGTCTTACCACGATAGCAATACCTAGCCACGATCATGCTCGAGAAGGACTGGGCCACTTACTACGATCGCGCTACAGTCTCGCAATCATGAGGGGTATTGATCATAGGCAGATTTACCTTCCTATAAGCTATATACCTTGTACTAATCTACTTTGTTTAGAGAATAAGTGCGTAATATGTAATGTTTTCGTATTGAA
>JBDJHY010817039.1:0-15193 GCA_039654485.1 Withania somnifera | reverse complement strand
TCTCAACCGAGTCGCCAGGGATCCGAACTATCGGTCCCAACAAGTCATAAATGACTTGGAGAAACTACTGAAATGCTATAAGATGCAAGATGTTTCGTAATTATCATAAATGACCATGAGGGTCATTACAGTGCACTTTTGGGGTTCTTGATGGGAAGCTGTTGGGTTTCAGCATCATTCGTTGGGGTATAGTGTTAGATCCTTCCAAGATTAAGACTATCCAAGAACTCCCACCATAAAATAATAAGAAGGAAGTAATGGTTTTATTGGGTTTCGTCAATTATATCAATAAGTTTATAGCCCATTCAATAGTTATTTGTGAGCCGATATTCAAGTTGTTGAATAAGGATGCCACTAAAAAATGGACAACAGAATATCAACAAGAATTTGAAATATCAAGGAATAATTAGTCCTCCTGTGTTGATTTTGTCTAAACTTGGTAGGCCCTTATTATTATGCCTGACGGTGACGGATAGTGTTTTTGGTGTCATTTGGGGCAACATGATGAAACGGGAAGAAAAGGGACATCCATTTACTACTTGAGTAAGAAGTTCACTCATATAAGGATCAATATTCTTTATTAGAGAGCAACTGTTATGATTTAACTTTGGAAGCTCAAAAGTTGCACCACTACCTTTTAGCATATACTACCTATCTGATATCAAGGATAGATCTATTGAAGTACATCTTCCAGAAACCCATGCCTATTGGGAAGCTAGCTAAATGGCAGATTTTGTTAAGTGAGTTTGATATATTGTATGTTACATAAAAGGTGGTGAAATACCAAGAATTGGCAAATTATTTGGCCCAGAATCCTGTAGATGATGAGTACCAACCATTGAATGGAAAAATCCTGTATAGGAGGACTCTCAACTTAGGTTTTCTAAGGTGCGTCGATGCCAAGGAGGAATCTAGGTTGATCGAGGAGGTACACACGAGAACTTGTGGGCCTCACCTCTTTGGGTTTATGCTAGCCAAAAATATCTTAAGATTGGGGTACTTTTGGTTGACTATAAAGACAGGCTGTATCTATTATGTGCACAAGTGCCATCAATGTCAAACTTATTCAGAAATGATCCGAGTTCCTCCCAATGAACTCCATGTCACTAGCTCATCGTGGCCTTTTGCTGCTTAGGGCAAGGATTTCATCGGTCCTATCAAACCTGCAATGTCCAATGGACATAAATTCACCTTGGTTGTCATAGATTAATTCACCAAGTGGGTCATAGATACTTCTTACAAAGCTATTACAAAGAAGGTTATGAATGACTTTGTTTGAAATCATATTATCGGTTGATTCGGGATCCCTGAGTCAATCATCATAGATAATAGTGCCAACCTCAACATAGACTTGATGAAAGACATATATGAGAAGCTCCAAATTAATCATCATAGTTCAATGATATACAAGCCTTAGATGAATGGAGCGGTCAAAGCTGCAAAGAAGAATATTAAAAGGATACTATAAAAATGATTAAAAGTTAAGAGTAATGGCATGAAAATCTGCATTTTACCTATTCGGATATCGCACCACTATTAGAACCTCTATTGAGCCACGTCATATATTTTAGTTTATGGGAATGAAGAAATCATACCTACTAAAGTTGAGGATACCATCCTTAATAATCATTCAAGAAGTAGAACTGAGCGATGCCGAATGTGTAAGAAGTAAATTTAAGCAACTGGCCCTCATTAAAGGAAAAAGTGTCAATGTGATTTTTCTTGGGCAGTTCTATCAAAATAGAATGGTCAAAGTGTTCAACGAGAAGGTTAGGATGAGGTACTTCACACCGGAGCGACTTGGTTTGAAAAGGATATTACCAAATCAAAAATGAAGCTAGGGGAAAGTTCATACTAAACTAGCAAAGCCCACTTATGGTTCATCGGATTTTGAATGGAGGAGCACTCATACAAGCTGAAATGGATGGCAAAGTCTTGCCCAAGACTATCAATATCAATCTTGTCAAGAGATATTACATTTGAGTTGTACTTTTTTTTTTCAACCTTGTAAAAGTGAACTACAGTTGACCCGATTCCCGTTTAAGAGGTGTTACTTAGGCGCTCTTATGGAGTTTGGTCTTGTCATAATAAAATTTCCATATATTATCCTCTTGAATGACTGAGTATGTAGTTGGGGAAGAATTTTATAGAGGACCAAAGATTCATGAAAAGCAAGCTACACAGAAGCATTGAAAAGAGCTAACTTCTACATGAGGGCAAAACTTTGAGAGGACCTCAAAAATTCATGACAAGAAAGTTGTAAAGAAGCCTCGAAAAGAGCTAATTTCTACACTGGGGTAGAATTTTTTAGAGGACATAAAAAATTCATGACAAGAAAGCTGTAAAAAGACATCAAAAAGAGCTAACTTTTACATTGGGCAGTCATGGGAAATATCTCAAAATGTGTCACAGTTTATGATTCAACAATATCGTTACATCATTTACACTTTTTAAAATTTTATTATCTGATTTTCAAAATGTTTCCCTTTCTTACTTTGATCATCAAATATACCAAAAATGAGTATCTCAAAACCTGATTTCTCAATTATTTATATCTTGGCTCGAGCAAGTGCCTGGATGGAGTCTACAAGCCAGCGTATGCAAGTGAAGAGGGAATGCAGTCAAAATGTAAGCATATATCAATCTCCCTTTTTATAAACTAACATTTTTATTTAAGTGCAAAAGTGTAGGTACAAACGCAAGAATATTCTCGCAAAAGGCTATATAAAGCTTGAAATCTGAGCCCGATAATTATATTTGAGACAATTGATTATATTAAGCCCATTGATTACAAAATTAGAATCATATTGGCCCTATAATTATACTGAGCCCATTAAGTATGTTCCAACGCAATGATTATATTAGAGCATGTTCAAGCTCGTTGATTATATTGGGCCGAGAATTACATTGAGCTCATCAAGTATATTTAAGCCCGTTGACTGAGCCCATTGGATATATAAGAGACGTTTATTCTATTAGCTTGAGAATTACATTGATACCATTGATTATATTCAAGCCGTAAATTACATGGAGCCCGTCGAGTATCTTCAAGCCCTATAATTATATTTGAGCCCGTTGATTATAATTTAAGCCCTTTGATTATATTGAGTTCATTTAAATACACAGAACTTATTGATTATATTGGTCCAAGAATAATATTAAGCTCGTTGATGACATTGACCCGAGAACTACATTGAGCCTATTGATTATATTCAAGCCCATGAATTTTTTAGCCCAATATTATAAAAAGCCCGTTGATTATATTTGAGACCACAATTCATTTAGCCTGAGAACTATATTAAGCCCATTGATTATATTCAAGCCCGTTAATTATTAAGCCTGATATTATACTGAGCCCATTGATTATAGTTGAGCCCGTGATTGCATTGGCTTGAGAACTACATTGAGCTCGTTGATTATATTCAAGGCTGTTAATTATTGAGCCCGATATTATACTAAGCCCGTTGGTTATATTTGAGCATATGATTACATTAAGCCTGTGATTGTATCAAGCCTAGAATTATATCGAGCTCGAGATTAGACTGAGCCTAAGATAACATTAATCTCGATATTGCATTGAGCCCTTGATTGCATTGAGCCCGTGATTGCATTTGAGCCCCTGATTGTATTTGAGCCCATAATTATGTTGGGCTCGAGACTGCATTGAGCTCATGATTGGATTGATCCCGATGTTGCATTGATCCCACGATTAAATTTGAGTGAAGAATTATGTTGAGCTTGAGATTACATTGAACCTGTGATTGCATTGAGTCTAAGGTTGTAGTGAGCCCGTGATTACACTTAGCCCGAGATTGCATCTGAGCCTAGACTTATATTAAGCCTGAGATAGCATTGAGTCTGTGATTGCATTGAGCCTGTGAATGCATTGAGTCCATGATTTCACTGAGCCCGAGATCACATATTAGCCTGGAATTATGTTGATCCCGAGATACCATTTAGCCTGTGACTACATTAATCCCGTAATTTCATTGATCCCATAATTGTAACAGGGAGCCCGCAAAATAAAAAATCATGTGCCAAAATAGATATGCTCTCTTTTAACTCATCATATTTACCCGAAGTCTTCATCGTCTAAAGAAGAATTTTCATGGTCTGGGATTTATTTTTGTTTAAAATGCTCCAAAGGTGTCATAGTCAAAAGGTATCAGTTTTCGTGGCCGGCGGACATCATTTCATGACCTGAGGATTAAATTTATGCTTGATGACCCTGGACATCATAACTTAATGATGTTATCCTTACCGTCTTAAGAAAAATTTTCATGTTCCAATGGGAATTTGCATCATGTAAATTTTTGCAAAAAATTATTTATTATCTAAATAATAACTCTATGCTCTAACCTTTTATCTAGTATGTTTAGACATTACAGTTCTTGAAAACACAAGCAAACTGTCAATAGGGATAACTTTCATTTTCATTTCCAGAAGAGAACCTTTCTTTCTTTACTACTACCACGCCATTCATACCATATCCTCACTTTTCCTTATTCACGAACATACGAACTACCTTTTCGATCCATGCCACTCCAACTTCTTTCTTGAAGCTCATATTATCAACTTACTTTAGGAATTTTATTTGTTCCTAAATCAATAGTTACACACGACCTGATTCTCGTAAAATCAGAGATATATAGGCAACTTGAAATTAAAGTATCGACCCCAACACTTTTACAAGCTCATTTCATTTGATCTTATTCCATTGTTTCTTTGGTCAAACAAAACTTTCTACCACATCAACGTTCGTCACTCGATAATTCATCCTTCATTCTCGAACAATGAAGGGGCATCTATTGACATCCAATATTGATCTCCCCGTATCCTATCTAGGCTGCTATTTAATAAATATTTACTATTTTATTTATCTATTCTACATAATTATTACTAACACATTATATATATATATATATATATATATTCCTTTTAGAATATGTCATTATTTGTTATTGTTATCATTATTATTGTTATATTTAATAACATCATCATTATCGTAAATATTATTAGACTATTGATATTCTTTCACTTTTCTTTTAAACCATTTATTTTATAAAAATATTTTCATTGTTTTTACAGCCACATTATTTACTTATATTACATAAAATAAATTGACACATATACCTTTACTAAATAATGTTGCATTTCGAACTTAATTTTTGTACTCTGTAATTAATCATGTAATATGATTATACTACTAGATGTATCACTTAATTACGCATATATTATAGTTGATCTATTAAATAGTGGCTTAAATCAATTCATTTCCTTGAAATTATTTAAATTCTAGCTCTATTGTTCAATCCTATTGCAATTTTAGCCTAAATTGTGTCCAATTTTAACCCCAATTCAAACCCCCAATTTCCTAACCCAATTTCAAAAAAATTTGACCCATTAACTTGATCCAATTCAGACATATAATCCCATCCGTTCATCTCACTTAATCCAATGGTTTGGATTAACTCCACCCTCTTTCCTTCTTAATCCTCTAAGCCCCCAAAACCAACACCTAATTCCTATTTTCTTTTACACTCTCAATCGCCTCATCCCTTTCTTTGAACTCTCTTTCTTCTCCCTTTACCCTTTCTCTCTAAACCACTAAAAAATTTCCTATTCTCTACTCTTTCCACCATCCACCACAATCTTTGACCTGTGGGACCCACATCCCCACCACCTCTATTCTCACAAAATACCTTACAACATCGCCATCATCTTTATCTCTCTGAAAGATCCTCGACCCTGTTGTAACAACAACACCAGTGACAACGATGAAGAGACCATGTCGGTGAGCCCTACAACACATCGTCACTACGTAGACCAGTGAAATGAACACCATCCGACAAAGCTTTCACCATCAAAATCCAAAACAATGCCATCCCAAATCAAGCCTAACAAAACCATACCACCACCGTGGAAGGATATCAATGACGCTAACCAGCCTTGTTCCACCTCATTGTAGATCTTCCCTGATCTGTCGGCCCATGCCATACAACTCGTGTCTCCAACCAAACCTCGCCAGAAATGTTAACTTTGTGAAAATTTATTTTATCCTGAATTTGTTTTTTTGTTGGTTTTGTGTTTTTAGTTGTTACTTTTACTTCTTCTTCTACTTTTTCTTTCTTACTGAAATTTGGTGGATGTTGATAAAGATTTTGATTGTCTCTTTTCTTGTGATCCGTGTTCGGCATCTCACCTAGATTACCATGTGTTAAAATTCATCATTTTCATGATTTATGAAAACCCTCGTATTGACTTGAACTTGAGCCCTATTTACTGGGTAACCTCTGAAGTTGTTACTATTGAAAAAGTATTTCTTTTAAGACTCAAGTCTTGGTGAATTCACCCCTAGCCTAGTAAGATTTAAGTTTTGGCTTTTTAAGAATAATATCAGCTATATCAAACTGATCTGATTTCCATTGCTAAGTGGCACACTGATTTGGTGCTTGGTTTTTTATGGCTTGATTGATTATTCTTGGTAATGATTGAGATTTGTATAACTGATTTAGGGGAAATTCCAAAATTGAACTACTGTAGACTTGTTTCATAAACTGAGAGGTAGCTCTTATTACTCTAGCCATATTGATTCAATTCCAACACGTGATACACTTTGACTTTCTTTGATTGATACAGTTATTTTGCTAGGCTTTCTATATATATATGGTAAAAAATATCCATATACGAATTACTTTTATATATCGGGGTGGTATTATTTAAATTTAATTTTTATTTATAGCAATATTATTATGATTATTATTAATAATTAGTTTTTACTCGTCCGAGAAAGGAAATAACATATTCAATAAATATTTTCACATCCCTAATTTCTCATAACCAATTATTTCACTACCTTAATTAGGCCTAGCTTTTCCACTATATAAATGATCCCTCTCCGTTCTTTCTAGCCACCTTTTAATAATCTCTCATACTACAAACTACTTTAATATAGTCTCATCCCATAGCCTCACTACTTTGAAAAAACTCTTTTACTCTTAATACTATACAAAAAGAAAAACGAATTTTTCTTTTGCCCTTTCTGCTTTATACATTTGATTTGGCTTGCTGCTGTCCATTCTTATTGGCTTTAGATCTTCTGCTTTCTTGTTTGTTCATCTTCATTGGTTAGTTTCTATTGGATTGATTATTTGTTATGTGATACTTGTTTTAGCTCGGTGTGACTGTTTTGATTCAACCTCCATATTTTCAATATTTTTTGATAGAAACCATATTCATAGGTCTTAGTGTTTTAATCTTTTTCAGCATGGCTACGTTGTTTTATTTCATTAAATGTTCATAATATAATAGCTATGGATATGGAGGAACCCATGTACGTTTTTCAACCCGTGTTTATGCTTTAAAAACTATCTATAGGAATCTAGTATATGTCCATTTGTTGTGTGTGCTATCCGTGTCAGTGTGCTACCTATCTGTAGAATAACAGTAGTAAAAGTCATTAATTATGTCAATATTATAATTACTATATTTAGATAATTAGCATAATTGGATAAATACTATTGGTAACTGGGTGTGATTAGAATACCATAATTAAGCAGTAGAGTTATGGTAGATCACTATAGAATCCTAACATCTACCAATCAAGGTTACCAGAATTGCCTATAAAAGCCTAGAGGGATCAAAGGCAAAGGTATGCTGATTTAACTACTCTTCAATACTATTGGAATTTCTTCTTTGTTTTATACTAACTTAAGCATCAGGGAATTAGCTCGCACCACCCTGGGACCTTCATTTTGCAGGTACACTATTTGGAATCATTGCAATCAGCATTCATAAAGAAGATTCTTCATATTCAGGTAGTTGTTGGTCCTTTTGGATTCATCAATTGGCGCCGTCTATGGGGACTGAGAAAACAAGTTTCTCAAAACCTGCTCAATATAAAATACGAACAATAACATGGCAAACACAAAAAGCAGAACTATCAAGCCGGCCCAAGGGCTGCCACCCCAGCACAAGGACAACCAGCCCGGAGAGGTAAGGGTCGAACACAAAAATGCGTCGACCATCCCGACCAGGAAAACCCTCAAAACTAGCCCCTTATAGATATTCCCTTTGATGCAACATAAATATTCTTCCTAGACCATCCCGAGTCGTTCCAGCAATGGTACAAGGAACATCTTGAAATCGAGCCCCAAGATGAAGTTCTACCAAACCTCGGAGAGGCTTAGGGGCATAAACAACCTCCATCAAATTGTCTTGACTTAGATGACTCCCTTTCAAGTGACAAGTACCCACGTCACAAAAGAAGGAAAGTATCCGCATCATAGGGATGATGCTAAGATGACAACCTTGGCCGAAGTCGCGAACAACCCCAAGGTCAGGCCGGGGAAGGAAGCCACAGTGGAAAACCACAATAGAGTTTCATAAAAGACGAGCTAGATAAAATCCTAGGCCCTGATGAGATAGGGACCATGATTACCCCATTCTCAACAAGATTAATGAATACTCCTCTTTATAGAGGGTTCAAGATCCCATTGTTAAAACCTTATGAAGAAAGTACAGACCGCAACGACTTTCTATTTTAGTTCAGGTTCCAAATCGGAAACTGCCAGTGAAACCAAGAACATATGTAAGAGTCTTTCCTGAGCTTCTATCGGACCGAGCAGGCATATAGTTTGATGACTTGCCTCGGAATAGCATAATCTCCTTCTGACAGCTATCCAAGCTCTTTTCGCTCGCTTCTACCAGAAAAGGAAGGTAGTAAAAAACTAAACAAACCTCCTAGATGTAAAGAAAAAAGTTGATGAAGCTATAAGCACATACTAGGAGAGCTTCACGGAGGAGAGATTGTATACGGAGGACAAGACGGATCAACTTGTTATCTCAGCATTCTTAAGCAGGATCCAGCCTGGATACCTCCATACCGAGTTGAGGTAAAACCTGCCGCAATGGAACAAGAGTTGTTTAAGATGGTCAGAAACTATGCCACTGCCGATGAAGCCAAAAAGAAGAAACAAGAAGGAAACAGGTCAGGAAAAAGGCCTAGTGATGGTAGAATCCAGGCAAGAAACACCTTGGAGTGGTCGAACAAGGGGAGGAGTGAACCTAAATTCCCAGAGGGCACACTAACCACTCTCATCAAAATGAGGTCAGAAATCCTTGCACTCCACTACGACTCGCTAAAACCACCAAAGGCACTCCAGGCCCCCTTGCAACGACCCCAGAGCTTTTGGTGTCACTTCCATAATGACCACGATCATGACACTGAAGCGTGCAAAGATCTCATTAGAGAGATTGATGAATGCGTCAGGCAAGGAATGCTGATGAAATACACTGCAGAACTCAAGGTCATGGACGAAGTCATCAGGAAACAACCAGCCCTAGGGGTCCAAAGGTAAAACTTCGGCGGCTGAGGCCGAAACTAATAGAATAAAAGGTGGGACTCCGCCCAGACCCAATACCCTTAATACCCTACTCAAGGGTATCAAGGTCAGGGAAATTATGCCAACCCCAACCGTATCCCGGTAGGCTCAAGTCAGTACGGGAATGCGGCACAGGCTCCATCTCTTCCACCCCCTGTGGACCAGAACACCAATGTCACAGGGGTCATACATATGATATTTGGAGGACCCCATAGGGAGTATTACAAATGGCCTTAAAAGTCAGAGCTCGGAGAATACCCACTGAGGAAACTAGGGGCTAGAGGTTCAAAGCAAGGGAAACCATCACCTTCTCCGAGAACAATGCCGTTCTAGGAGAAATACCACACTCAAACACTCTGGTGATCAAAATAATCATGGAAAATCGGGAAGTACATCGAGTCTATATAGACAACGGGCTGGCAGTGAACATCATCTGCTCCTCCTACTGCAATCAGCTTAGGATTGACCGAGTAAGTCTAAAGGATAGTAGCCGACCACTCCAGACTTTCACAAAGGGGAGGTCATCCCCGAAGGGATGATCTGGCTGCCGGTTACTATGGGAGCCTACCCTACATTAAAAACCATGATGGTAGAATTCTACGGGGTAAATGCCCCATCCTCTTACAACGTCATCCTAGGGAGAGATTAGCTAACCCCAGCTAAAGTGGTCTGCTCCTCGTACCACCTCATGATAAAGTTTCCCACCAAATATGGGATAACCTTAGTTCGAGGTAACCAACAAGTCTCAAGGGAGTGCATGAGGGTTGTACTCGAAAAAAAGGCACCCGAGGTGGACCAATAAAAATTATAGAGTGCATAGCTATGACCTCAGAAGAGGTCTCAGGTGATCCTGTCAGGGGAAGTAGATGATGAAGTGATAGAGGTCTCTCTAGACCCATGATTTCTTGAAAGAAAGATCAACGTAGGTTCATCTCAGAACTCAACCCTCAATCAGGAGATAATCACAGTACTTTAGGAATTCAAAGAGATAGTCACCTAGAGATATAAAGGGAGTATCTCCTGAAGTAATGGTCCATAGATTGAACGTGGTCCAAAGAGTCAAATCAGTGCAACAAAAATAGAGAATTTTCCCCTAAAAGAAACCAAGTCATTCTCACCAAGGTGGAGCAACTATTGGCGGCAGACTTTCTCTTTGAGGTGAAATATCCAACCTGGATAGACAAACCGATATTGGTAAAGAAGGAGGGGTGGAAGATGGAGAATGTGTATAGATTATACTGACCTAAACAAACATTTCCCACAGGATTGCTATCCTTTGCCAGTAATTGATTAGAAGGTTAAAGCCGTATCAGGATATGAACTATTAAGTTTCCTTGATTTGTACAAAGGTTACCACCAAGTGCTCATGGATGAAAGGGATGCCCCCAAAACTATATTCATCACAGATTGAGGGGACATTCGCCTATAAGAAGATGCCCTTTGGTCTTAAAAATACAGAGGCCACTTACCAAAGGATCGTGGATAGAGTGTTCGTAAGACAGGTTGGAAAAACAGTTGAGGTCTATGTAGACGACATCGTCATAAAAAAAAGAACCCTAGCAACAAGCTTGGAAGACCTGAAAGAAATCCTTCAGCTCTTAAGAAACACTAGGCTGAAGTTGAACCTGATAAAATGTAACTTCGGTGTTAGCTCAGGAAAATTCCTGGGATACGTAATATCTAAAAATGGATTAACTATGAAAAATTCAAAGTCAGAATAGTGTCGGAGATGAGATCTAGATGTACAAAGGTTGACGGGGTGCTTGACGACACTGAGTTGTTTCCTATCCAAGTCGGCAGAAAGGCAACTCCCCTTCTTTCACGTCCTTAAGAATACCAAAAACATTCAATAGACAGACAAGTGTCAAAAATCTTTTGAAGACTTAAAACAAAACCTAACGACATTACCCCCAATGGATATGCCAAAATTAGGGAAAACCCTAAACATCTACCTGGCAGCAGCTAGTAAGGCGGTCAACTTCATTCTCATCATGGAAGAAGGAGGAACTCAAAAGCCAGTCTACTTCGTCAGCCGAGCTCTACATGGAGACGAGGTGAGATACTTGCCTACCAAAAAGATGATGCTAGATCTAATAACTGTTGCTCGGAGACTCTATCCTTACTTTCAGGTACACCCAATCTGTGTGCTCATTGGTGTGCCATCGAAATAATTACTCCTGAAACCAAAAGCGTTGGGGCAACTTATAAAGTGGTCCATTGAACTCAGGGAACATGAAATTGACTTCCAACCCCGAAAAGCCATAAAAAGCTAGGCCTTGGTAGACTTTCTAGTAGAGATGCATCATTCCACCTCAGAAGCAGCAAAAGCCCCGGTAAAAGAACCCAAGGTGGACAAAGAACCCAAAAAGCCTCCAAACACGTTTGTGATGCATATAGATGGGGCCTCTGGAGAAGATAGAAGTAGGGATGGAATCCTTCTCACAAGTCCTGAAGGGATTGGGATGTCTTATGCATTGCGTTTCACTTTTAAGATGACAAACAAAGCAGGGTGTATGAAGCCCTGATAACAGCCCTCAGCCTAGCCCAACAGATGAAGGTAGAATCGATCTCAGTCTTAAGTGACTCCTAAATTTTGGATAACCAGGTGAACGACACTTTTGAGATGAAAGACACCCAAATGCAGAGGTACCTGGAGGTAGTAAAGGTGTTGCTAGGAAAGTTTGCATACTTTAAAATAACCAAGATACCATGAGGAGAAAACACAAGGGCAGACGCTTTTAGTAAAATAGCCTCCTCCGAGAAAGTAAGAAGAAACCAAGGCGTGACAATTGAAGACGTCCACTACCCAAGCACCGCTAAAGATAATATTTCGATAGTGGACGAGGTAAATAATAATTGGATGACCCCAATCATAACGTACCTCACCTCAGGGAAGTACCACCTAATCCTGCTGAAGCAAAAAGCTTCATCTTAAGGCCCCCAGGTATGTATTGGACAGTGGGATCCTTTACAAAAAATCCTTCCTACAACCACTTCTAATATGCATGGGGCCCAACCAAGCCAACTATATCATGCGCGAGGTCCTTGAGGGGTCGTGTGGCAGCCACTTAAGGGCAAGAGGATTGGCAAAAAAGATTTTAAGATGGGGTTATTACTGGCCCACCTTGGTCTAAGAAGCACAGGACTTCATACATAAGTGTCAAAAGTGTCAGTACCATGTGCCAATAACTCGACAACCCCAGAGCGAGCTGATCTCAATACAAAGTACCTGGCCATTCTCACAATAGGGGATCAACATTGTAGGCCCCTTCCCAGAGGCCCCAGGAAGGGGTAGTAGCAATTGACTACTTTACTAAATGGGTGGAGGTAGAGCTTTTAGCCATAGTCATAAGAAAGAAGATCCTGGGCTTCGTGTGTAAGAATATTGTGTTGTTGGTTTTGCATACTAAAGAAGATCATCTAGCAATATGGGAAGCAGTTTGCAAACGACCAATTCCAGTCGTGGTGTGAAGAGATGAAAATCACTCAACAATTCACCTCGGTGGCCCATACTCAGGAAAATGGCCAGGTCGAATAACCAATAGAACCCAGCTACAAGGCTTAAAAATGAGGCTGGATAAAGCCAAGGGAAACTGGGTGGAAAATTTATCTAATGACTTATGGGCATATAGGACAACCCCAAGAACACCTAATGGGGAAACCCCTTTCAGCCTCACATATAGAACAAAAGAAGTAATCCTCATTGAGATAGGTGTGTCGAGTTTGAGGAAATTACACTATGTCAAAAAGGCCAATGAAGAAGAGCTCAGGTTAAACCTCGACCTCCTGGAGGAAAAAAGAGAGATGGCGGCTATTTCAAAAGCAAGGTACAAACAAGCCACTACTAGATACTACAACGACAGGGGAAAAATACCCAATTCAGCCCAGGCCAGTATGTCCTTGGATGAAACGAAGCCAGCCGAGCTGGAAAGATGGGAAAACTTAAATCGAACTGAAAGGTCCCTACCAGGTGATCGAGGCATCTAACACAGGAAACTACAAGTTAGCTAGACTAGATGGCACTCAGATACCTCGAACTTGACATGTAGTAATTTATGGAGGTTCCATCAATAATATGCCCTAGCAACACATGTTATTTATGCCTTGATAAAATTGCTTCTTCCATGCTCTTCTTGCAAATGTCTTTATGTTGGTTTTGATTAGTATATATGGGGTAATTTTTAAATCGACCTCATACATAAGAGCATGGTTAGGTAAAATACCACAAATAACATAAATCGACCTCAATCCTGAGCTTGGTTCAGCAAAGCACCGCAGTTAAAAGTAAATCAACCTCAAGCCTGAGCTCGGTTCGACAAAGCATCACAGTTAAAATTAAATCAACCTTAAAAAAGAGCTCAATTCGGCGGACTACCACAGTTAAAACTAAATCGACCTTAAAAAGATCTAGGTTTGGAAACGAGCCACAATTACGAACTGAATCGACCCTATGTATAGGAGCTCGGTTGGGTAATAATACTGCAAAACAAAGAAAACCAATCTTACATCGGTTAATCAAATTCACCTTGCTCACAAGAGCCCGATTTGGCAAAGACACCGCAAAGAAAAATTGATCTTATATCAGTTCACTTTACTCACGAGAGCCCGGTCTTACGAGATACCTCAAATAATAAAATTGATCTTACATCGGTTCGCTAAGATCACCTCAAAAACTTGGTGTCAAAAGGGATACATAGTTATTCAAAAATAAACAAAACAATTACTCATTTGAAAAAATAACAAAGGTACAACTCCCAAAGAAGGGAGGATAAAACCTATACATCTATAATTACAAAACTTTATCTTCTAATGCCATTGTATGGCTCTACCTTAGCCCCTCCCGTGCACAGGAATATGGATGAAGTCCTCGCCTGACTCGTGTTGGTTGCATGTTCCTTTAAAAATATTAAGTTCACGTCCTCGTACATTTCTAGGACGTTGTCCAAGATTGCCTTATTCCTCTTAAAAATCGAGGAGGCCTCCCCCTGGGTAGTAGCCAATCTAGCAAGCAAGGTGGTCAGCTCAGTAACCCATTCCTCCACCTCATCCAAGGTAAGGAGACCTCCTTCCTAGAACACGATACTCTCATACTCCCTGATCTGATCCCGGAAATGGTCATCTCGATGATTAAAATCCAACCTAAGTTGGGTCACCTTAGCCTTTCAAAAGGCCATCGACCTTTCCGTATTACCCTCTAGGGTACGAACATCGGAGGACCTCAACCTTCTGCGTCAACTCCACGTTCTCCTCCCTGAGATAATCCCTCTTATCATGACACTCTCTTATTTTGTTCACCAGCCCTTGAAACTCGACGTTTTGAGACATGCGAAACTTGAAATATCTGATGAACTTATCCTTAAGGTGCAACTCTTTGTCCCTTTTTTTGGAAAAGCTACCCAAGGAAAAAGTTCTCCCTTTCCACTTGTTTAAGAGTGTAAGAGATAAGCCACTAAAAGGGTATAATAAAAAAGTATCAGAACTAACAGAAAGCATAAAGTAAACGAAACAGTTCATTCTATTGATAGGGGCCTGAAAGCCCGAAATACTTACAAAAATATAACAAATCAAAAGTATAATAGTTACAAAGTCCTACAGAAGCTATACATTATCTCCGCTCTGGGGGACTGCCAAAATTGGCTCTATCTCCATGGCTGGCTCGGCAGACAGGGTGGCTGTAGGGGCCTCAGTAGTCACCTCAGAAGGGGCTACAGGGACCTTATTAGTCACATCGGTAGGGGGCTCCGCAACCAGGGTCGGGGGATCAGCAGAGCCAGGCACTTTCACCCCGGCATCCAAAAACTCCACGATGT
>JBDJHY010816929.1:0-15194 GCA_039654485.1 Withania somnifera | reverse complement strand
AACCATATCAATAATCAACGGATGAAATAAAGGTACAGGGATACTATACACTTAGCTACCCATCCCAAGGAAACTATTCAGTACAACCAGTAAAGCCGTAAACCTAGAATTAGCCCACGAAAACCTACTTGTCGTCCGATGACAAAGCTTTACAATAATCACAAATTATACTCCGACTGATATCAAACGTGCTCCAATCGATCTAAAACTTGCACCAATGAATTCTACAAGTCAACATGAGTCTAACAACACAATGTATACTAAAATCTGGACTAGACCCAAAATTGGGCCCTAAAAGGGCCAAAAACGGGTTTGCGCGGCCCGCTTGCCGAAACTGAAAATAAATTTCACCACGGGGTTCCCAATTCTTCTAGGAACTCATGCTCCAAAATGGAGCGCAATCTGAGTTTGGAAAGAGGTTCCGGGAAGAATCTATCAAAAAGGGGTCAAAGGTCCCCTCTTTACGAATTTACAGATTGAATTACAGCGTATAATTGTTATTAGGAACAATGTATACATAATTAAATGAAGAATTCCATGAATATATAAATATATAGACATGATTTCATCACTTCCAAGGTTGGAGACATTAATGGTGGAAACTAGAAATTCAAGGGTAGAAAGGGAAGAAGACTTACCAAAAAAAAAACGTTGAAGAATCGAAGAACAAGGATTCCAGATATTTATTGTCCTTGAAAATTTTATTGAGAGGAAGTTTCCACTCTAAAAACTGATTGGGAGAAGTATTTTTTCTGAAATGAGAATTTGGGGGCGTTCTGCACCCTAAATGGCATATACTATCTTCCTATTAGATTGGCCAAGGCCCAAGAAAGTCACTGGGCCCCTTTCTGAAATTTTTTGAAAATAAAATTAAGTATGGGATCCGGAGGTAAGGGATCCGGGGTAAGGGATCCAAGGGTAAGGTGAGGAGGGAAGAGGAGGGAGGAGGAGAGAAGAGGAGGGAAGAGGATAGAAGGGATCCGGTATCCGGTATCCAGAGTTTGGGATTCGGTATTCGGGGTCCGGGGTCAGGGATCCGGGGGTACCTAATCAGGGTACTTGATCCGAGGTATCTGATTAGGGTACTTGATTCGGGGTCAAATCTGCAGGTTCTGCTGCAAAATTTCAGAAATTTCAAATGGAGTTTCAGAATTGAAACGGAGTCCAAATTTGACAAACCTTATATGTTTACTGAGTGGAAAACATATTTCGGACTCAATGGAATCAACGAAAATGGAATAGCAGGTCATTTACTCATGATTACCCCTCAAACCAAAAGGGCATAAAGGCGCATTTCTCCTCCAACACCTCAAATTCACAACGACAAGCATGAAAATTAAACCAACACCTCTCCTAGACTAAATTCATCATTCCAGACCTACTGGAAGCGTCAGAATTCCAATACAACACTCTGAATATCAAGTTTCCACACAAACTCCACTTTTAGGATAAAACTTAAATAATTTCCACAAATTCGCATAACTTGCAAATGAAACCTCCAAAACACAAACTTAAGGTCAATCATGACTTTGTTTGGCATTCCGGAGCTAACAGAACTGTTGGAATTATATTCGGAGGTCGTCTTGAAGGAAAGTTGACTCAAGTCAACTAAAGCTTAACTTAAGGCTCTAAAACAGGAAATTTGAGATAACTCTCAACTGAGTCGCCGGGGATCCGAACTGTCGGTCCCAGCAAGTCATAAATGACTTGGGGAAACTACTGAAATGCTCTAAGATGTAAGACGATGAATATTTATTATAAATGACCTTAAGGGCCATTACAACTGCTGTCTTGGGCAGTAAGCCTAGGACGTGCATGGATTTTCCTCCTTCTTTGTAATTATTTTTGTACCCCCAAGCCTTCTGTTTTCCCACAAAAATACCTCAGCCAAAAACACCTTTTTGCACTCAATTTGAAGCTCCAATTGGATCAAACAATACTCCTTGAAGAACAAATTCAACAAGACTTAAATTCAAGGAAGAACACCAAATGCTGGAAAAGTTAAAAACACCTCCGAATTGAGTGAAAATTAAAACCAAGGGTTCTTATAACAGATTACAATTATCAACTATTAAACACAAAATATCAAATTCAAGGTGAGGATGTCAGATCAAATGTACTTGTTCTTCACCTTCTTCACATGAAGATGTGAAGAACACTCATGAACATGTTCAATCTTCAAAGCTCCACCACCCCCAAATTGAATTCTTATTCACCTCAAAATTAAACCACGAACTCTCTTCGATTTGGGGAACAAACCCTATCACCATTCAATGTTTAATTCTCAGCTAAATTCAAACCCACTTGTTCTTCACCTTCAAGCTTGAAGAACACCATGGAAGTTCATCTTCCAAATATTTGAAACCTTATCAAATAGTCTAAAATTCACCAAATTTGATTCCCAATCTCCTTGAGCTATGAGAAACACTTCTAGTAACTTTTGGAACTACAACAATCAACAGATCGGGGAGAAATTGGGGCGAATTTTCAGAGTTATAATGAACAACTTCCAAAATATGAAAATCTCCAATTTTACCCAAAATTTATTCCACACTCCTCTAAATATAAGAAAAACTCCTATCAACTTTTGAAGCCCGGAAACCAACCCAATCAACATGAATTTGAGTTTGAAAATCTGGAAACTAAGAATATGAAGAACTTAGAATTCAAATTTTAGAAAGTCATCAAAATTCCACTAATCTCTACAAATTCGAACGCTAAGATCCTTTATACATAAGAATCACTTCTCAATACCTAGCAACTTTGGATTCTAACAATTCCACTCCAAATTGAGCTCAAAAATTCGAATTTGAAGAAGATGAAGATGAAAACATCAAAAATTGAAATTACCTAAATTCAACTCTGATTTGTATAAAATTTGAACTGGTGATCCTTGCAACTTATAATTGATGAATGTCAACTTTTCAAACCTCAAATCTTCTTCGATTGATCCCAATTTCAAATCGCATTCAAGATCAACCCTCAACAATGGTAGTGGCAGCAAATCAACTTTGATTTAATCCAAATTTGAGACACATGATCCAAATTATTAGGAGAATAATTCCTAGTAATCCAAATTAAAAAACAACAATAATTGAACTCGTATCTAATTTCTAAAATTTTTTTAGAATTTTCGATTTTGAATTTTTTTATGGTTTTTGAGTTTTACAGCCTAGGATTTTAATCCGTTAAAGCGAATTACGTGCCTAGGGTTTGATACCAAACGATACGCCCTTGATTTGAGAGAATCTCGATATGTATTGTTGACAAAAATAAGAAACACAATAAATACAAAATTAAAAAAATTAAAAGATGGATTGAGAAATTGGAGATGAGAAGTGAAGAATAGGAATAGCTAATCAAAATTCTTGAATCAACTAAATGAGGAAGAGAATGAACTTCACCGATTAGAAACTTGTTCGATTCCAAAAATGAGTATCACGATGTGAATTTCATGACAAGAGTTTGGAATCAACAATGAATTATCTCCATTTCTAAATTTCGTATTCTAAACCTAACTACTACAAACTTACAAGCTTGATTTGATTTCTTCCAAGTCTCAAGAATGGAAAAAGTTCTAAACAATTTGAATGACCTTCTGTTTATAGAGGATCAACTTTCATTATTTACACATGGGTCCAAAATTGACCCCATAAGTTTGGAGTTGCTTCCAAAAAGCCATTCATGTCTTCAAATGTCTCACAAGCTATCTTCTAAACTCGAGATCCTCTTAATTTGTGCTCATGTACACTGTGTAGGGATCCATTTGGTGCCTTAAAGCTTATTATGTGTCGGTTCTTCTCAGTTAGTCCTCGAAATATTTGCCTAACATGACCGGTGCTTTCCAGGGGGTTATTAGAAAGACTCTTGGAAGAAGAATGTGAGCGCTTTCCCATAGCTCCCGTATCCCTAGCTAATACTCATATCCATTTATTTCTCGGGTTATCGAGGCAAGTGGACTCAAGGTTTAGTCATATATCAATACCACAATATCAGGTCTATAGGTTGTCAATGATACACAACCGAGGCTAAGTCATTAGTCATATGAATGTCCTTAACAGTTTCTATATATCGGTCCAAAACTCTCTCTTACTAAGGTAACCATTAATATTAGAATAAGTGATAGTAAAAATAGTGTGATATTTGTGTGGGGAAAAGCACTGTACCTGCAAGCCATCTCAGAAAGTGTACATATTTATAAATTTTTTACAGGTATTACTAAATGAAAAGCCCTAGTTTATTAGTCTATCATCTTATCCCACATATCGAACCCGTCTACTTTTTACTTGACTAAGCAATGCATTCTCGTAAACAAAGCTATCTATCATATAAAGAAGCTAACAAACTAACAAAACCCCTCACTATGATATCCCAAATCAACCTCGAAGTACAACTCAAATAGGCACCACGTAGCTCAGCCAAAAACCGACCTGTACCAACCAAGTCAACCAATACCCTCTCTTGATACACAAGTAGCAGAATCGCTAGTCTCTATGTCAGTAAACATCTAGGTCGTCCAGAAGCTATTAGCTATGAAATATAGGCAACAAAGGGCACAAAAATCTATTTTGCACCCTACTCACTTACAATAAAAGTACAACCCAATCCAACAGCTGGTAATAGGCCTAAGGAGGACTAATCAATAATCCCATATATCAGTAATGATATGCCCAAATTTTTGGGGTTCTGTAACAAACTCACGAGGTAGACGAAAAAAAATCACAATCGTTGCTCAACCTCAATGATATTACAAAGGGAAAACTAGGAGGCAATAACACTTAGAGATCATACAATAGCCCATAGGTCAGTACCCGATCAACTACTAGGTGAAGAAAGCATAAAGGAATTATAACATATCTAACATGGTTAAAAGAGTGATCAAGCCTAAGTCCACCTCAAAAGCTAGCCAATCACACAATAAGTGCCATATACCAACACACTTTGAGAAAAGGGAAGTCGTAGCCTACTTGGGAACCAAAAAATAATTGAAAAACATGCACAAAATACGAAACTTCTTCACGATGCTAGAAATAGCTCGAAACTAGAAAAAAAGAAAATCTACGGTTCATGTTGAGAATAATAAGACCTATATTTACAAATGCATCTAGTGTCAAAAATCAGGTCTAGAAATTTTACAAGCAGGCCTCACATCCCAAAAAATCGAACAAAAATTACCAAGACGAAGGCCTTAACTAAGGGAACAAGTGGTACAAATTTGTGCTCAAACATATCCCAATTGGGTCTCCCAAAGGTCACACAAAGTTATGTAAAGAAATGAAAAAATTCCAACAAATAAAACACAAGAATGCACCTGAAATTGGGTGAAAATGTCACTAACTCAATTGCAAAGATTATCCGACAATTACCCAAATAAATTCCAGAATAACACCTCACTTAGGCCAAGGATGGAATTCCCCATTAACGCTCCAAGGTACCAAGGATTAAAGAAGAAAAAGGAGAAGGAAAAACTCACGTTAAGTGGAGACAACCCTTTCCACAACATCCACAAAGCTTACCAAAAAAATGGAGACAATTAACAATCATAGGGATCAAGCGAAGAGATGAATAATTGTAAGTTATGTCTGAAAAATAGAGGAAACTTACATATATATATATATATATATATATATATAGTCGAAACTCATAGCGATCTCGCAAAGTACTCAAAACCTGACCCAACGCGACCACGTCAAAACCAGAGGAAAAGGACTTGATTACAACAATCAAGTCATTTGAGCACAATCACATCAAATGAATGAAGGATGATTTGTTGCATTTAGGTTGAAGATCTAGAACCTGCAGATTTTTCCAATAGCTAAAAGTCAAAATGACATATCAAATTATAAACAGAGTCCAATTGAAACAAAAAATAATATAAAAATCGCATGGAAAACATGTTCTAAACTCAAAGGAATTAACGAAACAACCAACAAAGGTCGTTTGACCAGAATGAACCCCCAAATGAAACTAATTGAAGGGGCCTAACTTTCTAGCTTCCCACATAGACCCTAGAGTGAGTGCAGACACCTCTTTATGAGCGCCAATGACCAAAATCTCTCAAATTTGACAATATGGAGTTGATGAAAGTGTAAGAATTCCAATTCGATGCTCCTATTATCAAAATCCATCCAAGCTTCAAAAATGAATTATAACTGAACTGAATTCCCACAAAATAGATCAAACTAAATTTGAAAACCCCATGACTTAAACTAAATGTCCAAGTAGAGAAAAGACTGCATTTCAAAGACGACAAAACTATCAAAGTCTAATTTTGAGGCCATTTTTAAGAATTCACCTTGAAATTCTATTATCTCAAGGTTAAGACTTCAAAATAAGTAAACTGAGATACCATGCGGCAGAACTGCTAGGGAACCGATCTGCCAATCCAAGTAATTCATAAATGACTTGGGGAAGCTATAGGTAAGATTTAAATACTAATGTAATACAAGGATGCAAAATGGCCCAAGAGGGCATTACAACATCCACCATTAAAAGGACTTTCATCCTCAAAAGTTAAGAATAGAATAGTATCCGTAGGCTCGATTGAGTGTATTAGGCTCACATACCCATTCCCATTTCTCAGGCAACCTAATAGAACAGACATGTGTCTAAGGAACCTTCGCCACTAAAACCCCTCTAGGCCCCGATTGACAATCAACTCAACAACAATGGCCACCAACTGCCACCAACTGCATTTCCATTGCAAAACCAAATTAGGTTGAAAGCATTCACCTAAAAACTAAAGAAGAATCAAAGGCAAAGAAACACAGCAGGCTACCCCAAACTTTTAGTGGTGGATGAAACTTCCTATCTATTTTACCACAACCACAAACCAAGAAAAAAATCGAGAATAACTATATCATATCATACACAAGAACCATACCATGATAGAGGACCATGTTGAACATCTTTGCACAAGGCAAGCCAACTAATCAACAGTCAACCCCCAGTTTAGGGCTACCTTAGTATACACGTAGTCAGCAAACATAATACTTAACCATATTCTTCTACTCCAACCACGACACTCAAGATTAGTATAACTTCCAAAGAACAGACTACAAAAATCCAAGGTCACTGGACAATAGGATATAACAAACTCTAACCATCTACCTAACCCAAAGGGGCACTCACCATCCAACCTACGACTCCCTAGAGCAAAGCTATATTCCACAAACATATACTAATCACCTGACCTAGAAAGAGCTCTAAACCTCAATTGGCAGAACAATACGCAAAACTAGAACCACAGGCCTACACTCCACTAGATTCTATTCCCTAGAACTATATATCCCCTTCATATGGACCACATTTCCTCTTTGAAACTCTAAAACATATGAGGAGACCCACTAAGGAAGGCTAGGGACCATAGCCAAACCAACTCCAAGAAAATATCAAACCACAAATAACACTGAGGCCTTCATGGTTACTCTTGAACCAACAAAACTCCAAGAAGTATCCTAAATAAGGCAAGCATCTACAGAGTCCCCACACCCTCGATCTACCACTAAAAGGAATACATCCACTATATAGGATAGTTATACCATCCCACACTTGGGCTCTAATCCCAAAAAGGGTATGGGAAAAGGAATATAAGGGATGGGAAATAAAGAAGACACTTAGGCTAATGGATGAAAACAGGCCCTCTGAGGGAAAGAGGGCCATCAAAACTAAGGAATGATTAGATGAGAAAAGAGTTATTTTACTACATAGGTTACCTACACTAGTACTTAGATAACAACACCTATTAGGGAGAGACAAACAAAATAAAAATAGTTCTATAAGACTAGCCAACTCTAAGGAAATACCTAAAAACTAATAAGCACTACCAACAGAATAAAAGAAATAGACAACACTTCTTATGGGCCAACTAATAAAACAGAACCCTATGGGCGAGTGCCTAAGAAACTCCTATCACTCCATGGATGTATGTCATTACGTCTCACGATAAATATCATAAAGTGATAGTCTAAAAATACATAAAAAGAAGGGTAACCAGTACATGCTCAGACATTACAAGAATAGTCAACCAGCCTGAAAAACTACTAAAATATCTTTGACCAAGCCTAACCCGAAGAACCAAATCACCCCTATCATCCGTCACTAAAAGAAAGGCTTCCTCAATGGACTAATAAACTACAACCACTAACAAGTCATAAAAAAGTCAAAACATACATCTAACAAGCAAGATACTCAGAGTCTAAACTAAAATAGTATGAGATACAACCTAAATAGTGTAGAAGAATCAATACCTAGATATATCATAGAAAGGGTAAGAACTAAAGCAATAACATCTAGCTCAGTGGAAGACTATGGCATCGTAAAATACTGTACTACTCAATAAAGGTAGCATACCAAGGGAATAATAATAACTCAACCGAGACTCACCTGAGATGTACAGGAAAAATCCACCCCTAAGGACTTGAGCATCATCGCTAATTTTTACGAAAAAAGGTATCTTAAGGAATCTGCAATTTGAACTTGGTAGAAAATTCATTGTTAGGGCACCCTATAGTCTAGGAGGTAACCCATCCATAAGAAAAAACACATTATTGAGACCCATATTATTCATGACTTCCCATTGAGGTAAAGTTTTACCTAATAATGATTGTATAGTACATTGTTGAGCGAATTCCGTAGCATAATGTCCTTATACAATACTCTAAACAACCCACTAATATCTATCTCCCAATAGCATGAGTACATTCCCTCATGAAGTGCCCAATATCACCATACCAAAAACATCCCCTTAAGCTCTACTCCTGACACGGCCACTAGATGCTTTTCCTCGATCACCGACACTTTGAGAACTTCACTGCAACCCAAAGTGAACCAGACTTGTTCCCTTCTACCTTGCCCTTGGTAACTAATCTGCTATTGAGGCGGGGATGTAACCGTCGCTGACTATACTGCATTCTCATAGGGACAATCCCTAATGTAGTGACTAAGCTCTCGATAAATAAAGAAACCTACTAACTCTATGCACTGAGTAAGAATACTAAAAGGATTTTGATGATATCATCAATCTCCAGTTGGAGCACTACCCACTTTCGTCTATCGATAGACATCTTGACTTCCATCCCCATAAGTCTTATGTTACAACCTCTCTAGAGTAAACACATACCATAAAACATGTCATAAAGTAAGCCTCAGCACTACCAAATGTGTAATGGCTCACGTGGTTATTTAATTGACTTTAAGTTTCTTTAGTATTTAGAGCTTCTGGTTAGCATCCCCAAATAATTTATAATTTTCTTAGACCATTAATTTTTTTCCCTAGAAATTCATTTCCCGGTTAGCTTCCTCCATCCTGTTATCTCAGTTTCCTTATTTTGAAGGCCTAACCTTGAAATAGTAGAACTTGAGAGTTACTTCTTAGAAAACATGCTCGAAATGAGATTTTAGTTATCTCCAACACAGGGACTTTGGTATAGTTTGACCTATAGTTCATGTCTTGGAGTTTTTTCAGCTTGAGATGTTTTATGGAAATTCAATTCAACCAAAGTTCATTTTAAAGCTGGGGTGGGATTTTCATGATTGGAGCGTCAGATTGTAATGCTTCCATTATGTCCATAATGGTTATTTTAGGCTGGTAAGTTTGTTGTTTTGCTTCCCAGGGTGCCCAGTACCATTTTTTGGAGCCTTGGTGGCTTATTGTGATTTTGGGTAGTTTTATGTCGGTGGTAGTTTGGGGATATTTTTTCTTAAACTCCTTGGTAATTCATTTTAAATATTTTATTTAGTCTATAATGTCTATTTCGTGCTATGTGGATATTTAGATTTCTAAAATTCATGCCCGATTCTATTCCCAGCCCTCGTTTAGAGCTTTTAAAAATTGTTGAAAACAACTATTTTTCTGTTAAAGTTGTAGGTACAGTGCCTTCATCTTGATTACGTTGCCCTTGATCACAATTACGGAAGGTTAGTTTCTTGTTGAACATGATTGTACAGTTCTTGGTCGCTGTCATGTAGGTATGGGTTCCTATTAATCGCGATCACATATTTTCTCATCATAATTACATAGGTCAAGGAATTTATTCATCAGGATTGCGCACTTTATGTTTGCGATCTTGCTGATCGTGATCACAAGGCACTTGGACATGATCGTAATCCATGCATCCATTGCCTATAAATTTTTGTTCCATCTTTTAATAATCAGTTTCCTTCTCCATCTTTCATCAATGTCTCAATTCAGTTTCCTTTTTGGAGTTTTCTCTTTGGGAAACATACTAGCAAAAGGCGTGGGTGTTTATTTTATCGCATTTAAAGAGTGGTTCATTCTTTTTTTTTTTCTCTTATTTATTTTTTCTAATGCTTTTCACCTTTACATAAACGTTTCTTGGTTATGGTCCAATGGGGATCATTTTCAAACCATAATTTCTTTGAGATGATGCCTTTTTACTGGTATTTTTAGTTTATTTTTCGATCCACGGGGCCCATGGACCCCTTTAAGGCTAGTTTTTGGGTTCGGGTTCCACATGGTAATATGAGTATCAAACTTTTTCTTTTGGCCCCTGGGTATGTAATTTGATAGTTTTGAGAGGGTTAGGTCTTTTTTGAAGGTTCAAGCTGGTGTTGTGCACTTTTTGAGTTTTTTTTTTTTTTTTTGGTGCCCAATTACGCTATGACTACTTTTATTTAGACTAGTATATTGTAGAATACTTTTGTTGTGTGGTTAGTTGTGCAGGATGTTTATTAGGTTTGAATCCCTTTAATATTTATTTTTGACCTATTTACCTTCTTTCCTGGGTCTTGTAGAGGGACATAGAGTATGTTGGATCAATTGTGGGTTCCCGACCTTATTGTGGGCGTACTTAGACCCTCGCGGTAGTGTTGGTCCTTGACAAGGCTTGGTGAGTGAGATGAGTTCTTAGCTAGTGGCCTCTAGCCTATTCTAGTCCGTTGTATGTTGCTTTATTATTATTATTATTTTGCATTCATGTATTTTAGATATTTAGTTCTTGTAGGATAAGTGCAAGCACGAACAGGGGCTACGGTAAAGGGAATTTTATTGGGACTAATTAAACTACAAGATTTTACTACCTTGATAAAAGAAAGGGTTTTCCTTACTTATTATATACTTATGCCACGACCACCTGGTTGTATGGCACTATTTTTCATTATATAATTGGAATAAAGCTTTGACTGTCTCGGGCTATATCTTGGGAACGAATGGGATCCTCCCCAATATAGATTGATATTAAGGTGCAGACCTTTGGGGTATAAACTGTACTATTTATATTAAGGCGCAGATATTTAGAGAGCAGCCCAACTATTGATATTAAGGCATAGACCTTAGGGTACGGCCCTAGCTGTTGATATTGCGGCACGAACCTCCGGGACAAGGCACTCATTGCTAATATTGAGGTAAAAAACTCCGGGGCGTGGCCCTTACTATAGTTATTGAGGCATAGATCTCTAGGGCATGGCCCCAACTATTGATATTAAAGAACGGACCTCTAGGGTGTGATCCCCAATGTTTATATTAAAGTGTGGACCTCATTTTTGAGTTGGATACATCCTCATTTACTTTTCTCACCCCCTTACATTCATATTGTTTGTGTTACTTGTACTTGCTAGGATTAAGGGGGAAGTCATGGTGAGTTCTTCTATGTATTGATTGTGCCTACCTGTGGGATGGGCCATCTAGTAGGTTTTTGTATTTTTTCTTTATGTTTGTATCTTGTGGTCTTTTGGGGGACCTTTTTGGGTATATTAGCTCTTTAACTTATTTATAATTACACTATTTAGTCATTTTTACCTTCCATTATCGCTTTAATACTAGTTTACACAACTTGAGTATATCTACAATTTGTATGGTTCATTTTTATTATTAGGTGGTAGTTTGATACTCCTTTGTGATAGTCGTGCATTGGCTTACTTCCTAAGACCCTGTAGCTTCTTTTTTGTCATTAGTAGTTAGCATATTTTCCTATTGCCAACTCGTGTGTCGTAGTTAGTTTCATACTTCTTGCCTTTTTTTATTGATCTGTTTTACTTCCCTCGCCGTTAATTTACTTGTGCATTAATTTATTGTGCTAGGCCTATGATGCCTACTGGATACCCATGTTTTGTTACTCATACTACACTTCTATACAATTTTCATAGTGCTGATGTGTATACTGTATATCAGACACGACATTATCGTACAAGGTAAATTGTTGTTCTATGGAAACACGTGCTTTATTTTGTTTCATGGAAAGCCTTTTATAGTATTACTTTTATAGGGATTTGCATGTGTGTATATATTTCCCTTTTTGATACTTTCATTTCTAGCTCTGTTTTCCATTAACAATAGGTTTTTGGTTTGGGTTTATACATCTTTATTTGCCTTCTGTTGTTATCTATTTGAATTATTTTATTCCATGTTTGTGTTGGTAAGTAGTTATGGACTATTACGAGTAGATTTGGGCAGTAAGGATAGGCTTTTATAAGGGGGTGGTAGACATCATCATGACCTGAAATTTGGGTCATTAAAAAATTTACTCACGTTGCGCGAAGTGGAAAGACCAGTCCTGTGATGAAATACTGCACCTTGTCATGATGAATAGGAAAAGGGGCATGCTTAACCATCCTCTAGAATCTGATTGAATTGTTTAAAATTTAAGAAAACCACGAGTGGATACCAAAAATACCCTATCTATCTATCAAACCTTTCAAACATTGCATTCTCCCTGTACAGATCATGGCTTCGTAGGTTGGACCCGATGGGAGATCTCATCCGTATACCTATCCTACATAGTATACCCCTTCCTCTACCATCCTTACTGATCAAGAATGGAACTGACCTTTGTGGAAGACTGTAGCTCTCTCCCACAGATCCCACATTTAAGGCTGAATCATATCTCACTAACACAATCTCAAGTCCATAAGAAATTGAGGCTATGCAATCAAGTCTAAATCATGTTTCTTACCTCAGTCCTCAGCATTTTTCATATCTCGGTGTGCAACTACCTTGTACCAAGGTGTTGAGTTGTAGTAGCATAGGTGATAGTCGTAAATAATATGATATCTACATGAGAAAATAGCTCTGTACTCGCAAGTGGTCTATGAAAGTGTACATATATATAAAGAAAATTTCAGGTTATTAATGAAAATTCCCAATTATTAGTCCATCAAGTTTCCCATCACCTCGAACCAGTCTCGTCTCTACTCTAGTAACCAATGCATGCTTGTAAAAAAAGCTATCTGTAATATAAAGCATCTAACATATGAACCGAAACCACATACTATCCATATCACAAATACACCACAGAAGCATAACTCAACTAGGCTATGTGTATCTCAGTACAAGACCCACCTACCTCAATATGGTCAACTAGTATCCTCTTTGTGCATGCAACTACCATAATCACTAGTCTCGGGTGTGTAAACATCATCCTTAGGCCACCAGTTAACAAATATGGCTACACAGGGCAAACAATTATATTCTTCACCCTACTCATAGAAAATAAAGGTACAAGCCATTCCAAATAGCAGGTAACCAAAACCAACCTAAGAAGGCTTAAACAATAATCCCACATTTGTGCCTTGGTATGCCCAATGCTTTAGGGTTCGGTAACACACTCATAGGATAGACAATTAGTAATCAAAGCCACTTCTTAACCATACTGAGATAAGTGTGGGAGAAACTATAAGGCAATAAACTCAGATATCATACAATAGCACATACGTCAGTACCGGATCAACCATTAGGTTGAGAAAAAATAAAGGAACGATAAGCATAGATAACATGGTGAAAAAGGTGATCAATCCTATATCCCAACCCTACATGCTAGCCGATCACACCATAAGTACCATATATTCACACAGTTTGAGAAAAAGGAAGATGTAGCCTACCTGGGAACCGTCGAAGATCCTTGAGAAATATACACAAAATCCAAAACTTCTACAAAATGTTAAAAATTAGCTCAAAAAAAGTAAAAAAAATTATACATGAGTCAAGAGGAGAAGAATAAGACCCATATTTCTAAATGAGTCTTGGGTAAAAAATTGGATCTAGAAAGGAGCATGTGGGCCACACAACCCAAAAACTTAAACCAAAATTATTAAGATGAAGTCCGCAACTCTGACAATACATTGTTAGAATTTGAGATAAAATGGACCCCATGTGAGTGTCAAAAATTATAGACAACGTTATGTAAAAAAGAAATATTTCCAATAAATAAAATGCGAGAAATGCACCTAAAATCGGGTGAAAAGATCGACAATGCAATCCCAAATATTATCAAAAAATTTCCTAGCTAAAAGTCAAGAATAAAAATTCACTTAGCCCATGAATACAAAATCACCATTAAATCTCCATGACATAGGGGATTAAGGAAGAAGAAGGAGAAGGAAAACTCACCTTAAGTAGTGGAGGACACTAAGAACCACTTCCTACAATACCCAAAATGCTAACCTAGAAAATGGAGATAATTCCCAAACTAAGGAATCATGAAAAAAGAAGAAGAGTTGAAGTTATGTCTAAAAAATCGAGGAAACTGCCATAAATATGGCTGGTCATGACTCAATGCGATCGTGTTGGCTCATCCTGCTCAAAGTAACTAGCACCAAAACTAGTATGGATGCACTAAAGGAAAAAAAATAGATTTACCATGATCGGGTTATAGAGTGCGACTGCATCAAAGGAATTAATGATGAATTATCATGATTGCGTTGATGATATCGAACATGCAAAAGGTTGGCAGCATCAAAAATTCCAAAGAAGGTCTTGGAAATAGAACAGAATCCAAAAACACACAATTATTCAGCTCGCATAAAAAACATATTCCAAACTCAATAGAATTGATGAGATGATCAGTAGATGTTGTTTTAGTAAAAAGAACCTCAAAACCAAACTGAATAAAAGGGGGTCTACAATTGAAACAGTTGATTGTTAAATGGTGGCAGGCCAAGGCTGGTCCTAGGCTTACACCTATATACTAGGCTGTACCTGCATTGATCATATGGGAGCTCTGGAAGAAAAGAAATAGCAATAAGCATGGAGAAAAGGTGACTGTGAAAAGGGTTATCTACCAGGTATCAACTACTCTACACATGCTGGTTAAGGTAAGGAAGCCTGAACTTACAAATCTTCCACACAAGTGGACAGACTTGATCAAATTCATGGAAATCATATGCCAAGATTGAAGGTCACTCAAGTACTTTGGAAGTTGCCACCTGATAACTGGCTCAAGTGTAACACTGATGGAGCA
>JBDJHY010816714.1:3781-15196 GCA_039654485.1 Withania somnifera | reverse complement strand
TGTAGTAGTCCTCCGCTTCGGCTACGGACTACCGGGTTGGTTCTCCTATTGGGTGGATAGTAGGTGCCATCATGATCTGAGAAATCGGGTCGTGACAGAAATCCTAGTAGATGTTAAGATAAAAGATAATTTATGCTCAATTAGTGATCGTTTTGGTGGGCCTTTATCCCCTAAGATGTTAAGTGTTCTTATAGTAAGAGGGTAGAGCTATTGATTTCAATGATGTTAAGAAAATCCTATAATAGTTTAGTTTTAGCTCCGATAAAGCCATGAAGTGAACACAATAGTAGGCTTGAACGTTGTATGGGTGAATGTGTGAATGAATAGAATTTGTGGTTAGTGACTCACTGATTTGAAGCTTAAGACTGATTGTTCTAGGGATAAGGAGACGTAGTGTTTTTATGGATATAGAATATCAAATATTATGGCTTAGACTAGCCTGATCATCTTACTTGTAGTACCTTGTACCTTAAATTAGGCTTGAATGCAATAAGAACATATGTTTAGTATCAGTAATTTGTAACTAATAGTACGCTTATGATGATCATAGGTTCCAATAGATGAGTAGAGAATATCAAAAGAGGAAGTGTAGTTGAAGTGTGTTTTTTAAGCTACAGAGTGCCAGTTGTAGTGCTAAAGCTAGAGTAGCCATATCCTTCTTTTATATCCTTCGTATGTATGTTTTATGTCAGATAAGTTCAAATTCGAATGAGACTTATGTACAAGACCATGTTTTCCCTACTTTATGATCCTAGATCAGATGGATGAGATGTTCATACAATGTTAGTAGCTTTTACCTAAAAGTTCCCTATGAGCGCATGCCTTCAGTTTGTATATATTGAGTGTTCTTCCCTCATAGTTCATACTCTATTGATGCACTCCTTCGTATCTATGTAAATTCTTTCATGATGGTACGATTCAGTTGATAAGTGTATCTCTTGGTAGACCCAATATGATATCTTCAAATTAATCTCAGTTCAACCAATTATTCTCAGTTTCACGTTAGTTTCACTTCAGTCTGAGGTAATAGCCTCTCTATTCAGCTCATCTTGCGAGTGTCTGATGCATGTAGTATATAGCCTGTAGCATTGTATGAGTCCATTGAGTATATTCATGCATGACTTGATGAGGGTTGATTCCAGTTGAGGTAGTAGTTGCATGAATCCCTTTTTGTGCATTTATATGCTACTTGATGAGTTTTGATGTTCTATCATTTATTATATGGTTTCATGGTTGATAATTTCTTTGATATCTAATTGAATTTAATGTGTTGAGTTGTTTTCATTCTTCCTATCAGCTTGTAGACTATGTTTTTAAGACAAATATTTCATTCGAGTATGAATGATCCCAAGGGGGAGATGATGTAACACCTTGAAATTTGATCCAGAATTTGAATTGTTAAATGTTCGTTCTTAAGTCCGAGTACTACGAATTCTCACTTGATCCTAGGTAATAAAATCCTTATTAAAGAGTGTAATTGATGTTTGACGTGACTCGAGTCATGAGAAGTGTAACACCTCGAAAAGTTATCTAAAGTACAAATGGTAAATGCATGTGGCTTAACTTCATCTTGAGTATTAAGAGAGCCTAAATGGTATATCCCTCTTATATATGTATTATTTTGGTTTTCATGTTTTCTAAGTCCTCAAATTCTAATTCTCAACACAATAAACCGTGCGTTAAAACGAGTCTAGAGTAGTATGTTATGATCCTTTCTTTTTGGTCTTGTAGTATCTCAACGTTTTCTTGCAATTCTAGTGTATTTTAGTGTTTTCTATGGATGAAATGGTGTTTTTTTATGTTCCTGAAGGATTATTAATGGTTAGGTATCGATTCCATTCATTTATACGTGCTTTACATGTTTATAAACCTCCAAATGTATGATCATAGAAAGCATGGGGCGATTGAAAATCTTCCACACTTACAAAGAAGAATGCGGAGAATTCTAACTAAGACTAACTGTGGAAGCCACTGTGATATGTTTACCTATTAGGCGCGATCAACCGTGTCACAGTTACATGGCTGGCGCATTACCAACCATGACACGGTTACGCATAATTTGGAGCAATCTATCTCATTTTTGCAAGGCTATTTTCGACTTTCCCCACCCTCTTAAATAATTAATACCATGTTATTTTATACTCCAAATTACATGGTATTTAAGCCCCAAATATTTATTCCAATATTCATTTTTTGATCAATTAAATTAAAGAAGGGCTTGTTCTATAAATTCTCTCAAGGGGCAAGGTTAGGGTTCTCCATAGAAGTTCGTCTTGTAGCAATAAGTTCATCAACTTTTCTCCATCAAAGTACTTCAATTCAGGTATGTGGTCTATGAACAAAGATCTCCTTTCATCCTTATACCCAAAAAAATCCTTTTCTAAATAAGGTTTTGAAAATGTAGAAACATGCTAGGGTTCTTGTTTAATCCTATGAACTATGATTCCCTAAAGTGATTATTTACTTGATGTTTTCGAGTTATAAATATGAAGTTTTCATGATGATTATTTAATTATAAAATTCCTCAAGAGTTCGCATGTTTTCAAAAGTGAGGTAAAATAAAGAAAGAAGCTTTGAAGTATGGAATGAGCATTTTTTTCAGGGTTTACTATTAAAACTTGAATTGAGAATTGAAGTGTCATAACTCCTAGACTTTTTACATGATTTTGAGTATGAACGTGACGCATGTTTAAATTGACTACTTTTGGATAACTGAACCTATTTGAAGAGAAGCTTTGAAAGTATGAATTATGTAATGATTTGGAGTTTATTCTTGAAACTTGATATGAGAATCGAAGTGTCATAATCATTGACTTATGAGTTAGCATGATTTTGAAAGTTGAAGTGAAAGAATCAAACATGTCTTGAGGCATGAAGTTAAAATTATTTTTCAAAGTTTATTTTTAAACTTGAGATGGACATTGAAAGTGTCAAGATTGATCATTTTGATATGGTTTTAAACCCATTTATGAAGCATGTTTAAATTGAACAATTTTGGCTAATTAAACCCAATTGAAGAAAAGTTTTGATATTTATACTTTACTTAATAAGGTGAGAGAAAGAATGTTAATGAAAAGTCATAATTGACCAAGTTTTCCTAAAATTAGCTAAATTGATGTTTTGGGCTTGTGGTTCCATTGAGGGTGGTCCACTAGTCTAGAGTGTTGATTGACTCATGGTTCCACTGAGGGTGTTCCATTAAGTAAAAAGTGTTGAGTGTTAATTGGTGTTTTATGGGAGGAGTATTAGCATAGAAGGTAGGCACGATCCTTTTAGCCCTAATCTGTGTAGCCAACGTAGGGTATTATTTTAGTACAGCTCAGTTGTACCTAGAGTGTATTGGTGGATCCACTAGGAAAGAGTGTCACATCATGTGACGTGGTATAAAATCCCCTATAGACAGGGTAATATGTGAACTTTATCGCTATATTCTTTGAGGTATATCGATTATAGAAACTTCTAAAGCAAAGTAAAACTTAATGTTTGAAAGAAATAGAGCGAAAGCATATTTTTATCCGAGTCTTTATCTTTTGTTAAAAACTAATGAAGATGAGCTATTTTAAATGAGTTTATTTTTAGTCTTGAGATCTTAAAGATTTTTTACTAATCTTCATTATAAATTGTTAAATTGCTTAATGGAGCCGAGTTCTAAGAGTTGAAGCTTTTTGAACTAAAATATGAGAGTCAGATTTGAACATGGTTTAAAGTTGTAGAGTCTGAAGTATTTACTAAAGTTATTTTATTCTCTTGAAAGTTAAAGCTTTTAAAATCACTATTTAAAAATGCACAATTATTTCTTTATTGAATTTTTGTATTAAAGTTGAGCATGCTATAATTGTTCATATATTGCATAGCCATGAGTTATTTATTGTCGTAGCCTATTGCACCTTCTCACCTACTCAGTATATTTCATATGTTGGCCCTATACTTTCTGTATTATTGTAACCCCCATGCAGATCCTACCAACCTTTCGAACACTTGTGGTTGATTGGATTCGCATTTCGTAGAAGTTAAAAGAGTGGTGAGTCCTTATTGGTTCGAGGATCGACTATGGAGTTTTTATTTATTTTCTCAAGTTAAAGCATTAGATCTGTTTGTTATTTTTGTTTCTTCAGGATAGTTAGGGATCTTGTGCTAGCAGTTAAATACTTAGCGTATATTGGATTTCAGACAGATGTAAGGTCTACTATTGCTTATTTCATTGATATTGTTTCCGCTGAGTGTGAGTGAGTAGATATTTTCATGGTCGAAGTGGTTCTTCTGAGGATGATAGAGAAACTTAGTAGCTTAGGATGCCTGCTATGCCTAGGGAATGAGATCTGGGGAGTGACAACATATTCCCATATAAGGTCGTATATGCCCAAGTTAGGTCAGCATATGCTCAAACATTGGCCTGAAGGTCTATGCAAAATTCCCAAGGGTTTTTGTGACCTTTTCCCTATTAATCCCTAATCAAACTACATCATTTTGGTTTTTTTTTTAAGTGAGTAGATTACATAGGAATTATTGTATTCCTAAACTACCCTTAATTTCCCACACTTTATCAAATCAAAACCCACAACTTATTCCATAATCTGTCAAAACAAAAAGACAAGAAAAGAGCGAAGATTTCTTTCTCCCCAATGCCTAGGGTTCTTCAAGCTTTAGTAAGCATGTCTCCTGATCAATTTGTTGCATAGTAAGGCTTCGTAAAACATATATGGGACTTCAACAAAGGTTGTCTTCCATCCCTGTTTCCAAACCCTTCACCTTCAAGTTAAGAATTTCGTAATAGAAATTGCTAGGGTTTTCCCAATCCGTATTAAATGTTGAAATTTCTCTTCCTTTTATGTCTCTTGATGGTTATTGAACATCTTGCATAAAGTTTATATAGTATACATGAAATTGCATGTTCCTATGAGTTGTAGTATGAACATGCAAGAGTTAAGGTGTATGAACTTGCATGTTTCAATGAGTTAGAGAGTCATATTAGTAGAGTTATGGTATGAACATGAAATCTGATAAAGTTTGCATATTATTTGATAAAATTACATGAATGAATTGAAGTGTACTCGTGAAGATTTTGAAGAAAACATGAAAACTTGATAATCTTGTACAAATCTTGAAACTTAATAAGTATTTATGGAATTGATGAATTTTACATAAGTCGAGTTTCTTTCGATACTAATGTATGTCTATATCAAGAGTCGTAGTTTGATAAATTTAATTGGTTTTACACTGTGTTAAGCCAATTTTTGGGAATTGATAGGGTATTGTGCCTAATTGAGATTAAAATTCTTTTAAAGATAATTTAAGTATTAAAGTTACAAGTTTATGAAAAATTAGTATGTTTATGAAGCAATAAAATAGTGTCTATAAGAACGATATTGATTGTTCAGTTGGTCATGTTCCATTGGTCAAGATAAGACAAGAGGCAAGAAATGAATGTTAATGAAAGTTTTGGGAAGGATGATTAGCACTGAGAGAATTCGGGTCAAAATCCCTTATCCCATAACCAGTGTAGCCAAATGTAGGAAGCATGTATAGACCAGTGAAAGCCCCTTTGTTTCAAGTCTTAGTGGATCTACTAGGAAAACTTAGCTTTTTCCCCTCTACTCTGACAATGTTTAAGGAGCCTATCTAGCATAGGGTAATAGGTTGGACTTCATAGCAATGTAGGAAGTATATCGGTTATCAAAAAATGAAGAATGCTAGTTTTGAAGCAAAAGATGATAAAGAAGGTTTTAGTTAAGTGTCTTTTCTTATTAAACTTAAAGATGTCTGAAGATGTTTTACTGAGTTTCCATAATACTCTTGAGAAGTGATATTTTACTCAGTTTTATTTAAAATTTTGAAAGGGAAAATGTTATATTAGCTACTGTCATCCTTGCTTCATTTGTATGTTGAGGTTGGTAGCTCAGAGTTAAACTTGCTATTTTCATAAATGAACGAATTGTTGAATTTACCCTATTTATGAGTTCATTATATTTGATGAGGTTTGAATTTCTTTTTAAATACTTGATGTTTTAAATGCATCCACATGTTTAGTATGAAGTATGTTAGCATAGTAGTGACAAGTACACAGTATGTCAATAGTTATTAATAAAAGATACTATGCATAGTATTGCTTTGCGATGTTGAGAGCTAGAGTTGTTCATGCATTGCATAGCCGAGTTTATGGTTTATACATTACTATTGAGCATATTTATATTGCATGTTCATGTTACCTTCCTGCATACTTAGTATATTCAATGTACTGATTTCATACTTTTGTGCTGCATGTCTTTAACACATGTAGATCTTGCCAGCCGTCTGGACAATTAAGGTTGACAGATCTCATTTCGGGGGTTGAAGATTTGGTGAATCCTCACTTGTTTCAAGGGCCCATGATGTTGGATTTTTATTTACTCTTGTGGTTTAAGTAGAGCTATAGCTTTAAGTTTTTTTCATTTATTTCTTATTTTGAGACTAGCTAGTAATCTTGAGCTAAAAGTCACGTAATTTGCGTATAGAGGCTTTCAAACAGTGATGTGTTTAGTATTGGATTCGAATTTTCGTCATTCTTTCATTAATGTCTATTGATTGGTGTGAGATGATTCACTATATTATCATTGTTGTATTAAGTTAATGCTTCCTCTGAGTATGAGAGTCAGAAGTATGCATAAGTCAAGGTCCATCCAAAGCCACTGAGGTAACTTAGTGGCTAGGGACGCCTTGTTGCTTCCAGGGGTAATTCCGGGTCGTGACACTGTACTTCTGCTATAAAAAATAGTCACTTTCCTTTAGAGTTTTCTTACTTTTTAGTCCCAAACTGGCTGCATATAAGAGCTACAATGTGGAAGTGGCATACAAAAGGACCCAAGTAAAACTTTGAAGCATACCTTTTTCGGCCTTTTTGCTAAGATCAAGTGTAGTATTTGTTCTTATCAGTTTCAATATTTTGATGGGGGAGCTCCATCACGGTTGCTTGATATCGGGGCCTTCAAGTGTCGTCTTGATGTTGCACTATTGCCTTGGCTTGGCGCAGCCCACCAATTCTAGTCCTAAGCTTTTCTTTCATTTATCTTGTTATATACAACAACAAATTTCTCTGCCCTATTTTAATAGTCACTTTAGCTCAAAAAAAGTTCTCCCAAAGTAATTATTACGTTACGAATTCATCATTAAGGTTGACAATTGTTTTCAACTTATACTTGAAGGTAGTTCCTTTTAAGGAATTCAACACTTAGGTAGACAAATGTTTTCAACTTATACCTAAAGGTAGTTCCTATTAAGTTTTAACACTGCTCAATTAAAAGAAAAACTAATAAATAGCTGCAATTTAGTAAACTATACCTTGTGTTTACAATTTTTTTGATGGGCGTAAAAAGAGCTAAACTAAAAATGGGACAATATTTGTGAAGCGCCTTATCCTTGTAATTCATTCATTACTCTCCTACTACCACATTCTGAATAATTTAGAGTTATTGAGTAACAAGAATTAGAAAATAAATTTAACGTTTCTTAAAAGGATGAAGTCTGTATATAGAGTTGCAGTATGTTTGAAGTTGTTTTTCATTTTTTGAAGCAAGAATCGATGCGGTGGAACACATTAGGTAGGCAACAAATCAACTGTCAGTTCTGATAATAGTGAAGTGATATATTTGTTGATTATGGGATTCAAAATGTATATGTTAAATCATTCTATATTACTTATTTTTGCAGTAGAAAAAGAAACATATTGCAGAAAGAGTTGGGAGCAATTCCAAAAGGCTTCTCTTTTATATTTCTTATTCGCTGTCTTATATTGGAGTAATGGAGTGGGCAATGCGATTCATGTTAGCTAAACTTTGCAATGGATCTTGGTAAAATTATTCTGTCCAGATTACTTTTATTACCCATGTGTATGTTCATTGGTTAACTTCCATTTTACTTTATTAGGAGAGTTCCGTATTTAAACTATTTGTTAACAGTAAATTGTAAATGTAATGTATCTTTTTTCAGTTATTGACATAAAATAAAATAAAATTACCGTGAAAGAACTAATTGGGGAAATTGTCTCCAACTGACTTAAATATCTATGGCCATTCATGTGCCTTGATGCATTTCCAAGGCGTAAAATGTTACTAGTGTTTATATGTTATTCATTGAGCACACCACCCCGTGGCAGAGGGAAGGAGGATCCCCTTGTTGAGAATTTATACAACCTGATTAGAGAAAAAAAAAATTAGTTATTATAAACGGCTGAATTTAATTGATATAAGTAAAAGATCTTTTACAGCGTTAACTGTACAGAGGGTCGAAAGTAGCATCAGAACATATGCATCAATCACAATTGTGAAACTCGATGAAATCTTGGGCATGAAAAGTGTGAACTGTTTCCATTCACTCCTCTTTGATCACTATATTATGGACGATTAACGACAAAGAATTAGCTTAATATATAAAAACCAGAAAAGAGATTACAAGTGAATCTTATCTCTCGGATAAAAATATAGAAGCTCTTCTAGTTCCACACTGACTGGATACGAGAGATTTTATGTAACAAGTGGCATGTAAAAAAGCCCACAAAACACATGAAAGAGCATAATTTTCTCGATCGTTTCTAAGATCATGTGTAGTATTTTTTTTTATTTTTTTTTTTTTGTTGAATTTGTTGTGCAAAATATTGTGTTACTTCATATATAAGCCTCTTAACCAGGCTTGTAATTACGATTTTAGTATGAGCTCCTAAAGAATTATTGAACTTTTAAAGATATAGTTAGACAAACTAAATAATTATGAGACCAGAAAAAATCTAAGGGGCTCAAATGTGCTATTTTTTCACTTCAAATAGGACATGGTGAAGACCTAAATTGTCACGTCTCGAGGCTACCCGTTGAACGTAACCAGCGCTCAGAGCCATTTCCGACCCAAGCAAGCCTCCTAGTGTACATCATGAGCATGAGAGCTAAACTGAAAATACAAATAATGTTGCGGAAGCTGCGCAATAAGGTGAACTTTTTTATTAAATACAAACAAGGCAAGTAATACAATTTACTGTCTGTTAAGAAAGTTATGTAAAATAAACTACTCAAGTTGACTAACTAGCTGGCTGACTTTCTATCTATGAAGTCTCTATGGAATACTGACGAGTTGCTAAGACAAGACTTAGCTAACTCTAAATACTAAACTAAATGACATATAAGAAGAGACATATAAAATTTGGATGATAAACTGATCCTCGAAAGATGAGGACTCACCCATAGCTAGCTGGAGTTTGTTGAGTATGCTGGTCACAAGACTCGGAGTGTACCTGGAATCTACATAGGAAAAAACTGTAGTGCAAACACAATCAGTACATTGAATATACTGATACGCAGGCAAGTACATGTCTAATAATAATAAGTACATATAATGATAATACAGACTGAAAGAAACTGAGGCTGATTCTGAGAGCTGAAATCATGAAAACTAACATAACTCTATAAAACATGTTAGAAAATCTGAATAGCTGAGCATCATGCTTAAAATCAAGTGAATTGTAATTTAAGTTATAAATTACAAATCTGTAGTCATGTTGAAAAAATGTATAAAACTGTAAGACATGTAAAATAAAATTAAAACAAGAATCGTAAATCATATTATGGAATTTAAAGTATCATGCTTGAAATGACACACAAACCATAAGAGTCTGACTGAAATCCTGGTAGCTGAAAATTGTGTTGATAAATCATAGATACCAATAACGAATAACATAAAACAATTTAATGTTGGAACATGTAGGGGTTTCTCTTCTCCTTCGCCAAATTATTAGAGGTCATTTATGTTTAAAGCTACTTGAAAGTTGTTTCATTTAAAGGCGTATCAATTGAATTTTTAAGCTATTTGAAAGCTTTATGAGAACTTTAAATAATCCTCCCAAAAATAGAAATAAGTGTAACTTGTGTTATTGAAAACTTGTAAATTAAAAACATATAATTTAGGCTCAAAATATTCTGAATTTTGAAGGTAGGACATAAACTAGTAAGGTTTCTTTTTTAAGTGTAATCATCTGAAATTATGATTCTGAAAGTCTGTGAACTGAACTATCTTGCTTGATTCTTGATACTTAAGTCAAATCTTCTTTCATTGGTTCTAAAAAAATTAATACTTTAAGTTAAAATTGTCCAATGGACCGGTCCATCCAGTGAAACTGGCCCAGAAAGCGTCGGACCGACCCAGCCTAGAATGAACCCGACAGGTCCGAGCTGGGCCAACCATTTCAGATAGACTCACTGAATCGAAACCAGCTCGGATTTTAAAAAAAATTAAACTAGTCATTCGGCTGTCCATTTGGGCCCAAATCTGCCTGTTGAAAACCATCCAAAGCGAGTGAATTTGGTATTTTATTAAAGAAAAAATATTTTATTTTAAAAAAATTTCTATAGATACCACTTTAATTTTTTCAATTTTCTCAACAATTCTCTCAATCTCTCTCAATATTTCTCCTAAAAAAGTGTCCTGATTGCTCTCAATTGTTTTTTTTAATTTATTATTTTGTTTAGCAACATCAATTGATCAAGTGGAAGTTTTCAACTTTCAAGTGTTCAATTGATCTACTTCGTCAATTTGGTATAATTGTTCCATCTCTTACTTTTAGTTTTAAACTTTTTAAATTTATTTATTATTTACAATTATATTATTTTTTGTACTTTTAAATTTTACTTTGATAATTTTTAATATGGATAGACTAAGGAAATTGATAAAAGTGTTAAAAATTGTGTCCTAGAAGTAGTCTGAGTAAGAAGAAAAAAATAGGTTTAGGTTCCGCTTCCGCTAGAGGTTCCAATAGTACTAAAAGTTATAATCATATGTCTGTCACTCTACCTAGTATTGATAGTGAACCTGAACAAGAATCTGAATATGATGTGGGTGTCGGTATGCATTATATAAATTATGTCGAGTTACAAGAAAATTACGGAATAGAAGAAGAAAATGAATTAGAAGAGGATGTCAATAGTAGTCTTTATGAGTTTAATTATAATGATGATGATAATGATGATGATGATGATGATGATGATAATCAGAATCTCAACGCCCCGTCCCCTCAATATGTAATTTTGCTCCTAAACCTCCTACACCTCCTAGATTATTTATAAAAATTAGTGTTGTATAAATTTTTTTAAAGATATAATAGGAATTGAAATCGTCAGATGTGTTATCTGTAATCAAGTATTTTTGCATAATAGAGGAGTGGTAATGCAGGGGGTACATACCTTGATGAGACATTGTAGAACTAAACATAAAGTAGAATGGACCAAAGTAACTGATGTTAAGAAAGGCGGATTGAAGAAGGGTAAATTAAATCCAAAAATAAGTAAATTAATTCAAAATTATAAAAGCACAGGACCATCTAGAAATAGCAAAAATGATAGTTGTAAGTTGTTTGTCTCTCACTTTTGCTTCTTCTGATGCATTTATTTTTTATATACAAAT
>JBDJHY010816605.1:0-15196 GCA_039654485.1 Withania somnifera | reverse complement strand
CACAAGTCTAATAATCCTGATACTATGCCTTAAAGATGCTTTTAAGGTTTTCTGTCCTTGTTGGTAAAAGACTAAATTACCCTTAATTAAGCCCATTGAAAACAAGCCCAGCCGCTGCTATTTAAGTTGGATCACGATAAGAATCACGACGTGATTCTTATCGTGATCAGTACATTTTTACTGGAAATTCTTCTTTTCTTCTTGACTTGCCTTTTCTTCACTTGTTTTTTTTTCCATATACTTATAATTTCCTGAAAAAGATGCTAATCACATTGGTTAGTAGTATTTCCACATCTCCACTACAAAAACATCATATATTATATAATTATTTTCAAAACAAAGTCAATTAATACGAGTTATGTGGCTTTCTGGCAGGTAAATCTGCCAATGATCAAATCCACTTATGCAAGAGGTAATAAAAAAGGATATAATCAAGTGGTTAGATGCTTGGTTGGTATATCTCATCAATGATAGCTATTGGGTAAGTCTTGTGTAATATGAGTTGAATAAGGGCTAAATCACATTTATCCCTAATTAGCAGAAAGAGCTTATTTTGATAAGGATAGTGACTGCATAGTAGGTGTGTATAGATTACATAAAGCTAAATGCATGGACTAAGAAGATGACTTCCCCTTGACTTTTGTGGATCAGATGTTAGACATGCTTGTAGGGGAGGCTAGTACAATTATTTGGATGGAAACTTGGGATACAACCAGATATCAATTGCACCAAATGTTCAAGAGAACACACTTTCACCTATCCTTATGGCATATTCACTTTTTGAAGGATGCTATTTAGTCTTTTCAATGTACCTGCCATATTTTTACTTTACATGATGTCAATCTTTAGCGACATAGTAGAGGATACTACCAAGTTCTTTATGGATGACTTCTCAATTGTGGGTGACTTATTATGTTTATCGCATATAGAGAAGTGTAGGATCTATGAAAATAGAAAAACTTGGTTTTGAATTAGGGTAAATATCACTTCATGATTCGAGAAGGGATTGTGCTTGGGCACATAATTTTTGCTAGAGGTATTGAGGTAAACTGAGCCAAAGTGGAGATCATAGCCAGATTGTTGCCTTCAATTTCTGTTAAAGGGATATGAAGCTTCTTTGGACAAGATGGGTTTTATAAAAGATTCATTAAGGATTTTCTAAATTGCACACGAAATGTGCAAGCTTTTAGAAAATGAGGTGAAGCTTGCATTTAATGATGCATGCCTAAAAGTTTTTTTCTTAAAGGAGAAGCTTGTGTTAGCCCCTATTATTGTTGAAAAAGTTTGGTTATTACCTTTTGAGGAAATGTGTGATTCCATAGAAGTGTCTCTAGGATAAATCCTAGTTCATAAGCATAAGAAAATTTTTTCATCTGATGTATTATGTTAGCAAGGTGATGAATCTGGATCAAAAGAATTACACTGTGACTAAGTAGGAATTATTAGCTCTGTCATTCACTTTTGAGAAGTTTGATTCTTATTTCATAAATAAAAAAGTGATCGTTCTCACTAACCATTTTACCTTTGATGTATTTGATGACAAAAAAGGAAGAAAAACTAAGATTTATTTGGTGGATATTCTTGCTTCAAGAGTTCAACTTTGAGTTTTTGGATAGAAAAGGGGCCAACAACCAAGTGGAAGACCATATGTTGATATTAGAGGGTGGTAACATAATTTATGATGAGCTTGATATTGATGATGCTTTTCTACACTAGAAGCTTTTGGCCGCACCACATGACCTTATTCCTTGATTTGTTGACTTCACAAACTTCCTTACCGATGATATTGTACTCGAGGAGTTGAAATTCAAAAGGAAACAAAAGTTTACCATAAGGAGAGTAATTAATTTTTGAATGAGCCCATCTCTATAGGGTGTGTACTGATAATACCATTTGATGGTGTTTCATAGAAGTGGAGATGTTGAGCATAGTAGAGGCTTCCCATGCATTACATGTTAGGGGTTAACATAGAAGAATAAGATTGTGTGCAAAGTCTTATAATGTGGATATTATTGGACCACTCTTTATTAGGATGCACACGATTTTGTGAAGGCATGCAATCTCTGTCAACGACATGGGGGCATATATAGGAAGCACGAGTTTCTACTAACCCAAATCATGGAGATTTAGTTATTTGATGTATAGGGGTATTGATTTCACGGGCTCATTCATGAGTTCACATAGGATGAGGTACATTTTTGTAGCTGTGGACTATTTTTTTAAATGGGTGGAAGCTATTAGACTTCCACACAATGATGGAAAAAGTGTTACTTCATTCCTAAATAAGAATATCTTTGTAAGGTTTGGTACACTTAGGGCCATCATCAGTGATGATGGATCTCATTTTTCTAACCGACTATTCAATTCTTTTCTTGTAAAGTATGGGGTGAAGCAAGAGGTAGGAAAATCATACAATCCATAAACTAGTGGGAAAGTTGAGGTCTCTAATCAGAGATAAGGACCATTATAGAGAAGCTTCTTAATGTTATCTGAAAGGATTGGTCTAGGAGGTTAGATATTCTTTATGGGTGTACTGCACTACCTTTAAAACACTAATTAAAGTGTCTCTATATCATCTCGTCTATGGTATAGAATGCCAGTTGCTTGTGGGGCATGAGCACAAAGCCATGTGGGCTTTGAAGAGATGAAATTTATACTAGAAGGAGGTCTCTGATTTGAAGCTAGATTAGCTGAATACACTGACAGGAAGATTCAAAAAAGAATGTTTAGTTGGGGTGATTTGGCTCTTCTATTTAACTCCTAACTTTGCTTATTTTTGGGTAAGCTAAATCTTGATGGTTCGGGCATTTCATTATGACACATGTATTTGCTCATGGTGCAATTTATCTTGAGATAGAGAATGGGCACAAGTTTAAAGTGGATGAACAATGTGTTAATTTGTATTTTCAAGCTCCAGAAGAGGTTACAGTGTTTGGGAGTTTACCCTTGATAAAATCTGAGTAATCAAGGTCCTACATCATGTTGTGATGTTAAATCATGTGATACTTAGAAGGAACCCAAGATTTGTAATTTTAATAGTTAGAATGTCTTATTTTTATAGGGTAATAGTTTTTTCATGGGTGTAGGTACATTGGTGGAGAAAATAATCCAAAATTATGGGAAGAGTATCTCCACAGGCCCTTGCACGAATGACTCTAAGCCCATACCACCCATTGGGTAGCTCATAGCATATTGAGATAAAAGTATACTAGGGCTATACGACCTGGTATACTACCGTATGACCATGGCATGATTTGTACTATTGGTCGTGGCCCCAGTAAGTTTCTTTGTGTAATTCAAAAAGTGTAAACCATATGGTCAGTGTGTCACCCAAATTTCTCGTGGACCTCATCGTATGAACTGCATTGGTCACTTAAGTGAAACAACCCATTTTTGACCCTTTTACCTCAAACCAACCTGACCGACTCTAATTGATTGCAAAAGGGATTTAAACTATAATTTGAGCACAAGGATCAAGTTTCTTCAACTAGAAGGGCTCTCAAACTCCCTACAATATTCCACCACTTTAATTTTCCTAAAATCAATACATTGTCATCTCAAAAATTTCATCCATTATTAATAATCCCTTAAATAATCGATACCCATCATTACTACTAGCATTTGTAGAGAAAAATCTTCATTCACAAACTAGTTCACAATGTACATCATCTTCATAACTCTATATCATTAACAAAAATCAAAGAAAGTATGTTTCACCTTGCTTGCCTAGATTTTAGATTATGATTTATGGTTAGGGTTAGTTTATTTGTAGAAGATGAATTTTGGTTTGAATAATTTTTTGCTTGGTTTTTATATATTTTGTTTGAGGTTATATTGTAAAATTTGTTGATCTATGTTTGCATTGCATGAAGAAGAGTTTAGAGTTTGAATAGAATTGAAAATGGTTCTTGCATGATAATAACTATGTAAAGTGTCAAAGCTGGTTGATATGTTGGTGGAGTGCCATGCATCCTCTTAGGATGTGGGAATTACACATTCACTTTTGAAATGAAATTGAAATTATTTTTCCTGCTAGCCAATAAAAATATCCTTCTAATTTTGACACCAAATAAGTGCGTGTATCCCAGGCTTGTGTTTTAATTTATATATGAGGATAATGCATATTATGCGAGCCCAATGATTGTATCTATGTTTATACTATCTGTTGGGAGTTGTAATTTGATGAATTCATCATGTATTAAGATGTATGACTTGAGGAATCACCCATATTATCGTAAATTCAACACAAAGTGTATTTAACAAATTACAATTTGAATTTGTTTAACAATGAACTATATGATGAAATGTTGAAAGTTTGGGAATATTCCTCATACAGATGGTAGGACATCCGTATGGCTTGAATGAATAGTTATGAGGGATACACCTAACCACTGTGTTTTACAAATCAAGTGGTACGACAACCATACAACCTATGTGACCCCCATATGAACTGTTTGGTAAATTGTACCCAAGTACCAAGGAACAAGTGCAAGTCCCCAAGGAAGTAGAAATCCCTATACAATCTATATGACTTCCATAGGGACCATATTGGTGCCTATATCACCAATAATAAGAATTTTTTTGAAATTTAAAGAGGTTCTTAGGGATATATGAGCCTCTATATGAGTCATATGACCCCCGTATGTGTCATACTTGGGCCCGTGAGAATAACTTGGAATTTTCTTTAATTTTTTTCTTTTTTATCACTTTGATACTAATGGTTTCTTCACAGGTACCATGGAATAAAATATCAAAAGGAAGATTTCCATAGCCTGACTTGAGGATACTCCTCCTCCCCTAAGCATGATTGAGCTAGAGCAGATAGCCTATAGTCTAGTTAGTCTATAGTGAGATATAAAGTAGTAGTTTCTCTTATTCACCTAGACATACCATATCTATAGGGGTGAATAAGGAGGAACCTATATCAGAACATGTTGTTATTTGTCCCTGTATGAATAGGCTAGATAAAGTTCAATTAGTGATGATGATAGAGTGGAGACAACAACACATAGCTCTAATAAGGGTAGGGAGGAGGATGATGGCACTAATGTTGAGACTGAGCAGGATAAGGCAGCTTTTATGAAGGCTAAGCATACTGAGTATAATGAACATGTCTTGAAGCATCTAGATACATATATTCAACACACTCGATAGTAGGTACCCAAAGTTAAGTTATTATATAAGGATGGGCTGGCGTAGAAACACGAAGGCAAGACAAAGAAGGGGTTTGTTGAGGAGCCCAAATTACACATAAGAAACCTTGGATTGGTACTTGAGGTCAATATATTTTTCAATTAGTACTAGTGGGGTTAGATGTCTAAGACTACAGAGGCATATTCCTCATACCTAGTCTATGGTTCTATTCAAACTATATGGTGACTATGTATAATACTTTAGGGGGTATGTTAATGAAAAAGAAAATAGATGTTGATAGCTAGTTTCCTCTAGTTGAGAAGGTATGATTTTGGGGCTATATTATTCCTATCAAAGTTCTATATTAATCATTCCTATATGGTCCCGACTTGACACCGTCAGTATTGGCAACAGAGTATGATATCTGATGAGAAAGTTGAAGAATGAGGTGAGAATGAAGGATTTGGACTTGAATAAAAGATTATAAAGCAGTTAAAGAGGAAAATTTCTATTCCTGGAAATCAGGTACCTTGGATTCGGGGTCCGAAATCTAAGCTGACTAAAGCATCCCTAATATTCCTAGTAAAAGTATGACGGTTGATGGTGAATACTTGATTAAGATCAATGAGGTATGATAACACCCTCGACTATGAGAGTTCGATGATTGTGGCATGAATTATGGATAGATACGCCATTAATGTGGTCCAAATTATTACAAGGGAGATTCGATATAGGAAGTGAGAGAGACTAAAATTTTACCTTTTTTTGGGTTTGATCCAAGACCTACTTATGGATACCGGTGTGGCTATAGGCAGATAGGTATATACACTATAGAGTCTAAACAAGGCATCTAATATCACCCAAATAGAAGATGTGGAAAATGTAGTGGTATGAATGAGGGAATTATCAAATATTCCAACAAACTTTATAGTTGTTAGTGAGAAAGGCTAAGATATTATTCCAATGGTATCGACACATATTGGACTACCGCTTTTAGAGCCTGCATATTTCATACCTGAGGGTGTGGCCCTTCCACCTACCGCAGTAGAGCTAAACATTCCAGATTCTTCTATTATAGCTCTTGAGTTTGGGGATGTGACAATTCCTTATAACTGATAATTCTCAAGAAGTCACCAATTGTGCAAGACTTATACTTCAAGGTCTAGCTAAAGAGATCCAATCCATAAACAACATTAAAGGACCTAATCGATCTCCAAAGGACATTCATGAGGGACAAATGGAGCAATCCCGAGTTTGGAAAATAAGTTCAGAGACACTTGAAGACTTTGGGACCTAATGTGAAGGAACCCAAAGTTATAGGACCTACTTGTCACATAACATCACTTTTGGATCTAATTATAAATATTGAAAGTAGGATTAGTGTATATACCTTGTCTTTCTATTTTGAAGAGTTTAGCTTACTTTGGATTTGCAAGACATGTCAGGTTACTCAAATTTGAGTGTAGTTTATAGCTTAGGCTCGTATAGATTACAGCTTGGATGGATTCCTAATCTATCAATCTCATAGTTACGTATTGACTAGTGAGTGTGGATGTATCTCTTGTTTTTTAGAATAATTTTTGTTTTAATCGTTCATAAAGTTGCACTTTCGTGGGTGTATCATTCGTGATGATTCGATGTTGTATTTATGAATTTGAATCATATTAATTGCAATTATCGTGGACTGTTGCTAGATTCCTTTGATTCTCGATAATTCAAATGATTTGAATTAAATTCACATATCTTTTGTTTTTTATTTTCTTTTAATGACATGGATTAAGATCCCTCAGATCGCTAGCCGTATCATTTGGTATCAGACCTAGGCTCATAATTTATTCTTTCAAATTAAAATCGTAGGTTATAAATAAAAAATTTACACATAAAAAAGTCAAAATCCATAAATTCAAAAAAAATTCCTTGATCTGATTGATTTGTGTTGAATTTGGTTACTAGGAATCAGTCTCCTAGTAATTCTGGTCATAAATCTTCAATTTGGTTCAATTTTGAATTAGTTACACTTTCCACCATTGAGGGTAATTGAAGCTTTGAGAATTTTAATTTGAAGGTGTTTGAAGTATTCAAAGTTACTTGGAAGATGTTCACATACTATAAGGAACTCAAATCTTGAATTTTATGGAAATCAGAGTTGATTTAAGTAAGTTGTAGATTTTGGGTTTTCCTTATCTTATCAAGTTCTACATTTTTTAGAGTTTTGGTTTTCAATTCCTGACTTTAGTCATTAATCTCGTGGATATAAAAGGTGTGGGAATTGTTAGCCATAGCAAGAGGATTTTGGGGTTCTAATTTGAAGGGATTTGGAGTTGTTTTGGATGAGTTTCAGTTTTGGGCGTTCATCTTGAGTTGACCTCTAGATCCTAATTCGTTCCTAATTTTTGTATTGATTTTTTGTGTTTTCTAGGTTCCAGAAGTTTCTAGATGTGTTTTGTCATAGCTCAAGGAGCTTGGAAATCAAATTTGGTGAAGTTTAGACTTGATTTGGAAGAGGTTCATGTTTTTGAAGATGAGCATTCATGGTGTTCTTCAAACTTTAAGGAAGAAATAAGTAGGTTTGATCTTGAGTTGATTAGATTGTTTAAAGCTATTAGGATTTGTTTTCTAAGGTGAAAGGACTTGGAATCTGAATTTTGGTGTGAATTCGAGTTGATTTCAAGGTGGTTGGAGTTTTGAAGTTCAACTTGTTCATGTATGTTCTTCATACATTCATGTGAAAAAGTTGAAGAAACGGTACGTTTGATCCATATGCTTCAGGTCAAAGTTGAGATTTTGTATTGGGACTTGATAATTCTGTTATCCAAGTGACAAGGACCCTAGGTTTCAATTTTCGTTCAACTCTAAATTGATTTGAGTGAGTTTAAAATTTTAGTGTTCCTGTTTGAAATTCATTTATTGTTGGACGAGGTTCATAAAAGTTTGGTATTTGATCCAAAATAAGTGGAAAAGGTGTTTGGGTTCGGTCTAAATTGGAGGGAAAGAACAAGACACAAGGGTACAAAGAGAATTTACAAACAAGGAGAAAATCCTGTGCCCGTCCCAGGTGTTTGATAAGCTGCTGGAATACTAACTAATCATGTCTTCAATCATAAAATATTGATTTTAAAGAGCATGTTGATGATCAATTTTAGTTCAAATGAGCTGCCTATTTTAGTTCAAATCAGGTGTTTTAGTTCAAATACAGGAACAGTGAAGCCACAAAGAATTGGAGAAAATGATAGAACAAACACGCCAAAGAATGGGAAAAAATGTGCACCGAAAGAACACCGATCCATCAAGAAAAAGATCTAGTCATTGACGACATTGTGCAAATCACACAATCGAATATGGAACCGTATAATTGCAAAACCATGACCACAATAGGAAGCACTGGAGGCATTGTGCGAACCACACAATTTGACAATAAAACCATACAATTTTGTTGCACAATACACTAACTAGTTGTGCAGCTAAATTGTGTGAATTTCATAATGTATCGTGCCACCGCACAAGTTAGCCTAAAACCACGCACTGGAGGCATTGTGCGAACCACACAATTTGACACTAGAACCATACAATTTTGTGGCACAATACACTAACTAGGTGTGCAGCTAAATTGTGTGAATTTCATAATGTATTGTGCCACCGCACAAGTCAGCCTAAAACCACACAAGAGCCACACATATTTCTATCTTACTGTGTGGTGAAATTGTGTAAATCGCACAAACAAATGTGTGACCATATAATGCATTGTGCAATTCACACATTGAGCATCGAGGGGAAAAGTTTTCTTTTCACTTTTGATATTTTTCAAGGGCATATAAATAGCTTTTCTGATGATGTAAAGGGGGGATTTTTTTTACTCCTTGTAATGAAACAAAAAACCTTAGCTTTGTGGAAGATCTTGTGATTATCTTACTTTCACTCCTTGTATTTATGGGTGTACTTTGATTGGTTGAGTTGAGAATTAGGCATTAATGGTAGAGCATGAGATTGACAACATGGGTATTTATTCTCACTTTATGGAAATGATTAGCTAATCTTCTATATCTTAGGAGTGTGCATTAATAGGTGCTTAGGAGTGCTTGGACACTCAACTCTAGCTTTTAACCTCAATTTTTGGATATAGATCTTTTATTTTCTTCAAGTTCACATGTTAGTTTGGGGGTTGCGAACCCCAAACACCTTGTCTCTATCATTACTTGAGAAAGAATGAAAGAAACTAGCAAGAAGGAATAGAACCAGGAACTTGAAAATTATCTTTCATGTAATGGTTAATGCTTGAAAAGACTATGCATTGTGATTTGAGAAAACTCTAGCATAGTAGGGTTGTATGTCGAAAGATTGCAACTCTAGTGTAAACCTCGTATAGACATGTCCTTTGTTGAAAAAGAAGCTAGTAATTGATGTTCAATGCACATTTATGCCCCCTAGAAGCACACCCCTAAGAGCCCTCTATCTTTGACCTTTTACACAATCAAATTATCCTTCACTTGATTATAGAAGTTATAAATCAGAGTAGTGGAACCATTAACGATAATGAAATCGCTTCCCCATTCTACGGTTGTAAATATATACCCCATAGATATAAATTAGGCAAATAAGAATGATTCTCCACACTTGCAGGTCAAATCTATAGCTCCATTCCCCGTGGATTTGACCCCGACTCTAAGTTGGGAAAATTTACACATAACGACTATGACATTTCTAAAAAAATGAGAAGTGCATTTGAGCATTACAAAAATTTGCGTCGTTGCCGGGAAATATAATTCTAGATTTCCTGTTCTTTAGTGTTTAGATTCATTCTTCTTGTGTACTTTTTATAATTTACGACGTTTTGTTATTTTTGTCCATTGCAGGTCCAGAGATGAACGATGGTAATCAAGAAAGCGAAGTCTCTTATCGAGGCTATGTTGATGATGATGGGGTCATTCGGGACCACACAACAAGTGCTATTCACCTTCCCCAACAGGTGCCACCTTTCAAATCACAAGTACGATGCTGCACTTGCTACAAATGAAAGGCTCATTTGGTAGTATCCAAAACATCACCTAAAAAATGTCTTGGAAGTCTTCCAACCATACACCATCGCTAACATATCACAAGAGTCCATTCGACTTAGACTCTTCCCATTCTCACTGACGGGAGAAGCCACCATATGGTTGGAGGAGTTGCTGGAGAGATCAATTACCTCTCAGAATGAACTAACTGAAGCCTTTTTGGATAGATTCTTCAACATGCAAAGATGCTGCAACTCTGTGATGAGATGATGATGTTCCTTTAGAAAAGAGGGGAGGAATTACATGAAGTATAGATGAGGTACAAAAAGTTGTTGAATCAATGCCCAACTTATAGGCTGTCCAATGAGGTCCTACTGCAAACCTTGTACCGTGACCTAGATTCTACTAACAAATCCATTACGAATAATATAGTAGGAGGTTCATTCATAGACCAACAATTTGGTATTGCGTGGGGTCTACTTGAAAGAATAACCCAAACTAATCGAGCTTGGCACACTAGAGAAGCTGTAACAAGGGATTGGGAACCAAGGTTGGAATGATAACCGTGACAGAGGACAATAGAGAGAAAGTGACCAAGGAGGTAAATGGAGAGAAGGCAATGGAGCAGTTCAATGGAGGGATCGTCAGAGGGACCAATGGAAGGATCGAAGTGATGGTTGGAGGGATCAAAGAAACAACAAATATGTTTCCCCAACAATAGGGATCAGGGACCTCACTATGCATCCGTTAGCGACCCCGCTAGCTCCAAAGTGGAAGAAATACTAGTAAAGATTTTAAACAAAGTTAAGGCCACGAACAAGGGTATCAAAGAAATGGGACAAACATTGGTTTTTTATTCAGCGTCCAGCAAACATCTTGAAAATCAAATGAACCACATCTCTGCATCCCTAAACCAAAGGCAGAAGAGGACACTCCCAGTGACATGGTTTCAAACCTAAAAAATGATAACATGCATTGTATGGCCATCGTGACAAGGAGTGAAAAAGTTTTCAAAGAGAAGGGGAATGTGGGTGAGAAAAAATAGAAAGAAGGAAAAGAAATGATGCCAGTCGACACAAAAAGAAACAAATCAAGAAAAGAGCTAGAAGATGTTGTCACCTCAGTTGATGAATTGGAGCAGGATCTAGAAGGTGTCGATGATCCTAGTGATAAAGAAAAAGAAAATAAGGTTGGGATGCCTAGGGAGAAGAAGAGAGAGTAAGAACAACAAGAACCCATCTAAATACAGGCACCTCAAGTACCCCTTGAATTCCCTCATAGGCTCAGAAAGAAAAAGAAGGATGTGTAATTTGAAAAATTCATAGCCATGTTCAAGGGCTTGTCAATCAAAATACCCCTAATTGATGCACTATTGAAAATGCCCAGATATGCCAAATTTATAAAGGACCTGGTTACCAAAAAGAGAAGTTTGGAATTTGGAACAATCGAGGTGTCACACAGCTGTAGTGCCATTATGTCCAGCACAGGGGTGATAAAAAAGAAAGACCCAGTGGCGTTCATATACCATGTACCATTGGAATTTATGAATTCACCAAGGCTTTGTATGATTTAGGGGGAAGCATCAATTTAATGCCCTTAGCGATATTTAAGAAGTCGGGGTTGGGAACACCAAAGCCCACTATCATGACATTGTTGATGATGGATCTCTCTATAAAGAAACCTGTTGGGATCCTCTATGATTTATCGGTAAAAGTTGACAAGTTCATCTTCCCAGCGGATTTTGTCATTCTTGATTGTGAAGTAGATTCCGAGGTCCTAATTATTCTAGGTCGGCCTTTCCTTTCCACTAAAAGAGTGCTAGTAGATGTCGAGTGTGGAGAATTGAAGTTTAGAGTGAATGATGAAGAGGTGACATTTGATGTATGAAAGTCAATGAAACAACCTAATGATTGGCACATCATATCAATGTTAGCTTGTATTGATGAAGAAATATTGCTCTTAACAGAGATGGAAAGTTATGGGGAAAGCTTGGCTACCGTGTTATGGAATTGACAAAGCACAGATATTAGAGATTTTGATGAATTAGTAGCAACCTTGATGAGTAGAGGGTTGTATTCTAGAAATCCTAAAAAGCTGGACCTTGAATTGGAAAACAGAGAATCTCCACCATCTAAGCCATCTATTCTGGAGTCGCCGACATTGGAAATGAAGCCACTGCCAACACACTTGCAGTATGAATTTTTAGGTGAGCATGGATCTCTTCAGGTGATAGTGTCTGCCGAATTGGCAAGGCATCAAGTGGAAGCACTACTTTCATTTTTGAAATAACACATTTGTGCAATTGGATGGTCTATAGCGAACATAATTGGTACCCCACCGGGAATATGCACTTATAAAATTCAACTTAAAGAGGAATGCTCACCCTCTATTGAGCACCAATGACGACTCAACCTACTTGTGCAAGAAGTTGTGAAGAAGGGAATCATCAAATGGTTAGATACGGGGGTTTCCTATCTAATTTTGGATAGCTAATGGGTCAGTCCAGTGCAATGTGTGCTGAATAAAGGAGGCATCATGGTGGTGGCCAATGCCAAGGAAGAGTTAATTGCAAAAAGACCTATAACTCGGTGGTGGGTGTGTATGGACTATCGAGAGTTGAATTCATGCACCAATAAGGATCACTTCCCTCTTCCTTTCATGGACCAAATGAAAGACCGTCTAGAAGGAAAAGCGTACTATTGCTTCCTTAATGGATATTCGGGGTACAACCAAATCTCAATCTCTCTAGAAGATCAAGAAAAGACAACATTCACCTCCCATACGACACCTTCGCATTAAAAAGAATGCTTTTTGGTCTTTGGAAAGCCCCAGCTACATTCTAAAGATGCATGTTGGAAATATTCTTATACATGGTGGAGGAATCCATTGAGATATTTATGGATGGCTTCTTTGTGGTAGGGGATTAATTTGACCAATGCTTGAAACACTTGGTGATGGTGTTGAAACGATGTGAAGAAACCAACCTCATGTTGAATTGGGAAAAATGGCACTTCATGGTAAAATAGGGAATTTTTTTGGGGCATAAAATATCGTAAGAATGTATTCAAGTGGACAAGGCTAAGATTGCGAAATGGATTCAAGTGGAAAAGGCTAATATTGAAGTGATTTCAAAGCTACCACCTCCCACATTTGTAAAAGGGGTGCGTATTTCCTTGGGTATACAGGTGTTTACCGGCCTTTTATGAAGGATTTCTCAAGAATTGCATATCCTTTGTGAAAGATCTTGGAGAAGGATGCAAAGTTCTCCCTAAGTGAATATTGTTTGAAGGCTTTCGAGTTCATAAAACAAAAGTCAACCACTGCCCCCATCATTATTGCACCGGATTGGTCGCAACCCTTTGAGTTGATGTACAATGCAAGCGGGGTGGTACTTGGGGCTGTCTTGGGTTAGCGAAGGAACAAACTCTTTCACCCGGTGTACTATGCAAGTAAAACTTTGAACACTGCACAAAAAAACTATACGGTCACGGAGCAAGAACTCTTAGCTGTAGTTTATGCATTGGAGAAGTTCCGGGCCTACATTTTGGGTACCAAGGTCATAGTGCACACTGATCATGCTACTCTTCGCTACCTGATGGTAAAAATAAATGCTAAACCTCAATTGATCTGTTGGGTTCTCTTGTTGTAAGAATTTGATTTTGTGGTTAAAGATCGCAAAGGATGCGTAAACCAAGTAGCGGATCATCTGTCGTGGCTTGAACTGGGAGAGAATGTGGAGGATGACGCGGTAATTACTGAAGCATTTCCTGATGAGCACATTATGTCCCAAGGAGAGGGTATGAGTCCATGGTATGCCAACTTGGCAAACTATCTTGCTTTTGGTACCCTGCCAGACGACATAACTTATCATCAATAGAAGAAATTCCTTTATGATGTGAGAAGATATTTTTGGGATGACCTGTACCTTTTCAAAACTTGTGTGGATGGTGTGATTCAAAGATGTGTATCGAAAAGTGAGATGACCCTTATTTTAGAAGCCTGTCATGTATCACCGGTATGGGGGCATCATGGCAATGTGAGGATATCAGCCAAAGTGCTCCAATGTGGCTACTATTGGCCAACGTTGCATCGAGATGCACATGATTTTGTGAAAAACTATGATCAATGCTAAAGGCAAGGCGGATCTCTAGGAAGCATGAGCTACCGTTGACACCAATTTTTGAGATAGAACTATTTAATTTATGGGGAATTGATTTCATGGGCCCATTTGTAAGCTCGTATGGCCATAAATACATTCTAGTGGCGGTGGACTATGTCTGTAAGTGGGTTGAAGCAATTGCTATACCCAATAATGAGAGCAGAAGTATGACTTGCTTTATTAAGATAACACATTTTCACTCAATTTTGGATCCCTCGAGCAATCATTAGCGATGGAGGGTCTCATTTTTGCAATCTTTTTTTCAATGGGTTGCTTGCTAAATATGGAGCCAAAAATCGGGTAGCAACCCCTTATCACCCGTAAACAAGCGGCAAAGATGAAATCTCAAATCATGAAATCAAAAGCATCCTGGATAAGACAGTGAACTCCAGCTGAACAAAATGGGAAGCAAAGCTTGATGATGCCTTGTGGGCACATAGGACAACATTCAAATCTCTAATTGGCATGTCACCATATCAACTATTTTTTGGGAAGGCATGTCACTTGCCAGTAGAACTTTAACACAAAGCCTTATCGGCACTCAAGAAATTGAACCTGGACATGGAGGTGTCTATTAGATCAAGGGCCGAACAACTCAACGAGCTTGATGAATTCTGAATGAGATCCTACGAGAGTGCAATCAACGAGCTTGATAAATAGTCCTTTAATTATTAAGAGTTTAGGGATTTATCATTCAAAGAAAAGTAGACTACTCAAGAATTTTTAATTTTATTTGTTGGAATTGAATTTGAATAATGAATTAATAGAAGAGGGACTCACTGAAATCTTGTTTCGTCTTCACTGGGAACTTGAGTAAGGAGTAGATCCTTCTATTTGGGGATTTTCTAGAGTTTGAAAATGAGAACTCCTTTCCTTATTTGGTGTACCTACTTGATCCGGATGAAAGGAAACT
>JBDJHY010816495.1:0-15197 GCA_039654485.1 Withania somnifera | reverse complement strand
TAGATGCTGACAAGACATGTATGGAGTAATTTGTCTAGCTATCAACTTCTCAAATGTTGATTCCATAGGTACTTTTTTGTTGTGGTAATGAGTCAAAACTACTCATCACATCTTCACCAAGATGGTGTTATTTTACTTAAGTACGGTTATTTAAATAGACTAAATATGCTTGCTGTTGTCATGGCTTTGTCATTGTTATTGCCTAAGCAGTTCACCTCCTTTTTATCAATGCTGCTACTACTTTTCTACTATTGTTGCTATGGAACTAGGATCCAAGCTGGTGTTTATACAGGGTGATGAGAATCTGAGGCATTCCATTTGCATCTAGGCATTGTAATCACGTCTAATGTCTCCTCATCAACTTGTAGCCTGTTACTTTTACTTATCCTAAAACTACTATTCTCTAATGTGCTTCTCTATAATGCCCTCACTAGAATCGTAATTGAGCAGAATATTGTATGCAAATGACACACACCATGGGATATCATCCCATATATTGCTAGGCTAGTTAACTCATTTGGGCTTAATAAACAGCAGGTGTAAACCCACAGTTATAGAAAACTATTGCATTTCCCACATTTTTCTTACACTAGTGACAACCCCTGTGTACACGTCCTTCACGAAATTTATATTTTCTATAGAAATTTTCCTCTTCCCTAACACCTTCCTGGTGGACATCTTGTAGCATTGTATAAATACTTTCTTAGGTTGAATATCATGGACATGTCATTCTTCATCTCCCTATAAATTTGCAAAAAATCTTAGCATGATAGAGCCTAAGATGTTGCAACTTGGAAATACTGAAATAAGCTATAATTGGAAGAAAACTAAAAAAGCTTAGCGATTTGCAGTATTTCATTTTAGGTTCTCAATTTTATTACCCTTCCATCCCTTAGTGCCTATTGCATAAATTTTTTTTTCACTGTTTCCTTTTTTTTGAATCAGGTAAATGTATTTCATCCATAACCATGGTCAAGAAGTTGGCCATATACAATGGTTAAACCAAAAAGTAAAGAATCTACAATAACAACCGATTCTCTACATACTCCACCCAATCTCCTATACAAATTGGATTTCTATGGGTGCACCAAAATAAAATAAGGAATTAGAGGCTACTCCTCAATTGAGAAAAGCTGGACTTTACCCCCTCAAAAGCTCTCCTATTTCTCTCTCTCCATACCACCCACATTAAAGTGAGCGGAACCACGTTCCATGCCTTGCACCTTCTCCTCCTTCACCCTCTTTTCCAACTAAATATTAATTCTTTCACAGCTCTAGGCATCGCCCATGAAGTACAAAACCACCTAAAAATATCCCACCATGACCTCAGGGTCACAATTAAGAAGAAGATGATCCAAATCCTCGCCTGCTTTCTTACATATTAAACACCAGCTTATGCAAACGAACTAATGCTTTCTAAGATTTTCCGCCATCAAGATCACCCCTATAGTAGCTAGCCAATTGAAAAACACACCTTTCGCGGTACCTTCGGTATCTTAACACTATTACAAGGAAACATATCCTCCTCTCTAACCTGAAGTTTCTCATAATAAGACTTGACAGAATACCTACCATTGTTCCCCATGTCCCACCGCAAAGCATCAATATTTTCAATTGTTGTGACTTGCTTATGGAGTAATTCCAATAGTCTTTGGAACTCAGTCACCTCCAAGTCATGGAATTTCCTCCTAAATCTCACGTCCCAAAAAGTCTCTCCACTTTGTCAAGTGTTTTTAGCAAGAAATTTTATGTTGACTCGGGAAGTCATCTTTCAACAAATTGTCTCCACACCACCGATGTCCCCAAATTTTATTCTCTTCCCGTCTCCTACCTTGAATGAGATGTTTACTTTGAAGTCATCCCATTCCTTCAAGATGTTCCTCCACAAACTGCACCCAAAAGGCATAGTCACATCTCTAGTTTTCCATTCCCCTTCCATAGCCCCGTATTTATCAACTATCATCCCTTTCCAGAAAGCATTAACCTCCGCACTAAACCTCCAAAGCCATTTGCCCAGTAGAGCTTTGTTAAACACGTTTAAGTCTTTAATGCCAAGCCCTCCCCATATATTAGGAGAAGTGATAGTCTCCCACCTCAACTAGTGAAGCTTCCTTACCCCATCTGCCGTGCCGCGTTCCATAGAAAGTTCCGTTGGATATTTTCCAACTTACCTGAGACCGAAACAGGAACATGAAACACAGACAGATAATAAGTAGGCATGCTCAATAGAGTACTTTTAATGAGTGTTTCTTCTTCACCCTGGACAAATATCACCCAGCTAATCTCTTCTCAACCCTTTGGAGAACCGGATTCCACACTGTAAGGTTCTTGTTCGAAGCACCCAATGGTAAACCGAGATAGTTAGTTGGGAGGCACCCAACCCTACTCTTTAAAACTAAGTCAGAGAGTCAATATCACCCACCTGACCTACTAAAATAATCTCACACTTCCTCCAGTTAATTAACCAAGTGATAACTTGGCCTCAATAATCCGAGTCTTATCTACATCAAAGACTAAAGTATCATCCGCAAATAATAAGTGGGAAAGCGACGATGATCCAACACCCCAACCGCAACATTGAAACAATCCTCTTGTGACAGCTCTATCCATCACTATCTGTCATCCTGCTCAATGCTTCAATTACTAAAATGAACAACATGGGAGATAGAGGATCCCTTGTCTTAGACCCCTCAAGCTGCCAAAAAAATCACACAAATTACCATTCATCTAAGCAGAATATCCCATAGAAGAGATGCAAAAATTGATCCATTTTCTCTGTTTCTCCCCAAATCTCGTTTCTAACATAATAAACTCTAGTTACATGATCATAGGCTGTTTCAAGATCTAGCTTGCACAAAACACTTGGCACACCTTGCTTTCTTCTTCAATCCACCACTTCGTTCGCCACCATAGTTGCATACAAAATCTGTCTACCCTCCACAAAAACATTTTGTGATCTTGACCAATACCTTCTTAATTCTAAAGGAAAGCACCTTAGAGATGATTTTAATAGATGCTTCCTACTAGACTTATAGGTCTATAGTCCTTCATGCTCGAGGCTCCCTCCCGTTTAGGGATGATGACAATAAATGAAACATTCAAACTTTTTTCGAACTCATCTCTTTCCTGAAACTTAGCAATAGTATCCATCACCTCAGTTTTTACCGTGCTCCAACAATGCTGGAAAAGAGCCAACGAGAAACCATTTGGCCTCGGAGCTTTGCCACCTGCGCAATACTCTACCGTTTTTTCACTTCCTCATCCCAAATTTCCCTCTCTTGCCAGACACTACTCCCCACCAATGTGATTGAACTCTAAACCCCCAAAATAGGCCTCCAAATTGCTTCCTCTATGAACAAGCGTTTGTAAAAATGTACAATTGCCCCTTCTACTTCCTTCTCCCCCACATGCACCACCCCGTTTACCTCCACCGACTCTATGAAGTTCCTTCTCCTATTTGAAACTGCTACCTTATGAAAAAATATAGCATTTGAGTCCCCTTCTCCCAACCACGCTGCCCTCAATTTTTGGCTCCAGCTAACATCTTGAGCCAAGGCCAACTTATCTAGCTCCCTTTTCAAACCGTCTTTACTCTCCTTTTCCCTCTCCTCTATCTCTCCCTGATTCTGTCTTCTTTAGACAATGATTTCCTTTCCCACCCGATGCTGTTTTTGGAAAGAAACTATCCATAGTTCAAATCACTCTCTTCCTTAAGGTGATTCAAAAGATAAGAAATGAACACATCATTCCATGCCTCCCTGACTGTCTCATGACAAGAAGCATAGTATCTGTCACTCCATCTTTTCTTTCACAACCCCCTTGGGGATTTCAAAAGGAAAAAAATATCTATTACAAGGAGAATCCTAAATAAAGGTAATAACTCAACCTTTTTAAAGGAGTTGACCACCCCCCCAAAAATAAATTAAAATAAATAATAATAGTTATAAAAGATCCATCGAATAATATGGCAGTTTAGACTCCTAGAATCCTATTGATAACTCAATCCTTGATAGCAGTTGATGTAGGTCACTAAACATTTGGAAGACTGACTTGAATCTAGAAAACCCTGTTTTGGGTATAAAATAAGAAGTAAACTCCTTCTCTATCTCAATTCTCAGTAACAAAGAAACTTCTCGAAAACTGTTCTCATCAAAAGATATTTTACAATGGCATTAAGGTGGTATGATGTGAAGACACATTAACTCTAGTCACTATGGTCCAAGAACACATCATTGGGTTGGAGGCAAATGCTTCATTGGTTTGAAGAGTAGGAAGGAGGACAAGAATGATGCACTTGTAGAGTGTGGTATCTTCTACTTCTTTTTTGGAGTAGAAAGCAAGAGGAATGTGGATTTGCGGGTTGAGTTTTCCCTTTATAACTTCTTTAAGTTTCTTTTTCTCTTACAAGCTCATGAAGTCCAGGAAATTAGCCATAAGCACACCAACTGATGGTCCAAATAAGGGTATACAAAGGATAAAAGAAAGATCTGATGGTTGTCTTCTCGACTGAGACATTAGTTCTCATCTTGTCAAAATCCTAGCTTACCCTAATCCCTAATCCCCCACCTCTCAATTCTCAGTGTTCCCATCTCATTTTCCTTTCCTACCCTGCATACTTCCTGTTAAAATGAAATGCAGTTACCTTGCTAGAAAATGATGCAGATGTTTAAAAACTTGATATTTAAGGAGAATGCTTTGATAGGTGAAGATGTAACATAGAATGAAATTAGGATGGTTGTAGTGGAGAAGTGCTACCTGATTGTTGTGTGATAGGATGATACCAACCAAAGTGTACGCAAGTTCAATAGAATAATTGTAAGACATGCAATGTTACATGAGAGTTAGTACTGTGCATCTAAGATCTAATGAGTCCATAAGACGAGTGTTGCAAAAATGTTGATGTTAAGGTGGATATGTGGTCATACAAGATTTGGTAAGACTAGGAATGAGCATGTTTGGGAAAACTACAAGCAGCACTTGTAGATGATAAAATAAGAGGTTATTTAAGATGGTTTGGTGACTTGGTCATGTCATACATCAACCTCGAGAGGCACTAATTGGTTGGTGTGGAACCATGGTGTTTGAATGTGTTAAAAAATGAGTTCGACCTAAAAACTAAAATCTCATAAAAGGGAACTTGTCTTGAAAGATCTACAATCTCTTGGACCCCTGACATAATTAAAAAAAAAAAAAAGATTCATGTAGGTGATACTACTGTTAGGATTAGTTGTGCTAATAACTTATTATCATGTTAGCGTTCTTACATTAAAATTCAACATTATTAGGAGTCTTCTAGTCTTGTTAGAGATGTCATTATAGAAACCTTACTAAGAGTTATTAGTCTTTGAGAACCTATTACTGAATACTAATTTGAAACAGGTCTAAATGGAGTGATGTGAATTGTGAGGATTCATACCCAATTGGGATTGAGCCAAGTTGTTGTCCTAACCTTTTTCTGCTCTTTGAATGGCTTCCTTGGGGGTAATTAGGAAATAGTTTCTTTCCATTGCATAACCAATTTCTTTCGCTCGAGTTAAAACATACTGCAAACAATGTGATTTTGTGATTAAGATCTTTATGTTAACAGATATTCCTCATCTTTTATCTGCCCATTTTTTCTGATAAGTCAAAGATTTTATATATGCTTGCACTAAGCCAGTGTGAGAAAACATGACTACTAAGTTGTGCAGATCCCCTTTTGTATCTAAAATTGCATCAACACCCTGTACAATAACCAGGTTGCTCCAAAAAGCTAGCAAAATGATACATCTTTGTTTAACGCGATGTAAAGTTCTCCTATGACCATCAAAAGATATCATTTCTTTGAGCCAAACAGTCCATCAAATCGTTTGAGGGATGGTATTCCAGGTTCTTATGGCTTCTTGCACAACCATTCCAACATTAGAGTAGCTCCAAAGTGAATTTTGGCATGGACTAGGACATGCGTAAGATTGACAAAAACATGCATCGCAGCTGACTAGTAAATCAACAATGCAAAAAAAAGTGGCCGACATCTTCATAGTGCTTTTCACACATGGGGCATGTACCAAAAATCTGAAATTCCCTCTTTTGATGGCTGGAATAGGTGAGACAAGCCTCTCTAGCCACGATCCAAGAGAAGCAGGAGATCTTCAAAGGAGCCTTGCATGCCAAAATTTTTCCCCAGGCCAAAAAACCCTGTTGTTACTTGATTCCTGCTTCCTGCTTCCTGTAGCAGCTTCTGACTGTAAAGAGACCTTTGGGATGCCCCTTCCATCTAATAGAATCTACTTTGTTGTAGTCCAAAGCTGTGTTGCTTAGCAGCTGTAGAAAAAGACATACTCGTTACTTCCCAATCATTTACATTCCTTCTAAGAAAGAGATTCCAGCTTTGTGTTGAATAAAATTCTGCAATTACTACATTGTGCATGTGTTAATATGCAGTCTTCTCCATCAATTATTGTGTAACTAAACTTATTGCTGCATTTGCTTTCTGATTACCTAGATATATTATTGCTGATAATTGTTTTTCACCGCTAGGATGGAAACAGGTGTTGTGGGCAGGGCCAAACCCTTTGGAATTGAGATACGTAATGTTAAATGCGTCAGATGTGGAACCTTTGGCCATCAGAGTGGTGATCGTGAATGTCCATTGAAAGATGCTATAATGCCAAATGAAGAGAGTCGAATAAAAAGAGATGATCCTTTAACTGCTATCCTGGCTCAGACAGATGCTTCTGAGGTAACCTCCCCGAAAGTATCGTTTATATCTACCTGTTGAAATTTAATTAAAATTCTTAGGGTCCAGTAAGAATTGTATGTTCAACATAGGTAATGACTGATGTCTAACATAGCCTTTATTGATTTGACCAGCTGACCTCCCAGAAATAGGTATAGTTTGGAGGAGCGAGTGGTTAAAACAGTGAACTTAATGGAGGTAGATTAAGAATCAGGTACCCACAATGCTGGAAAGCTTCACTTTTTTGTAGAAAAATAACTTGTTGAACTTGTCACTAAAGGAGGTGGGAATCAGAGTTTGTTTACCTTCTCAAAAGAGTAGGAGTCAGAGGATTGAAAGTCCTTTTAAAGAAAGAAACGCTCTAGGAAATTGCCTCATCTATTCTTTAAGGAGTCAATTTCACTTACAGAACCCCATAGGTTGTTCCATAAGGATGCCAAACCTCTTCTTTTCTGGAAGATTTGAATTTGGAGCTCTATCTTGGAAGGTTTTTCGGTTTCTTGTAATTTGTAGAAATAAAGGTGTAGATCTGTCTCATCTTTCCAATTGCACAACACGTTAAGTTCAATTCTATCTACATCACTAGGATTACAATTCACCATCGTAAATTTTCCATTCATTGTGCACTATCCACTTTCTAGGGGCAACTTGGTTAGCATACAAAAAGAAAGAGAAACCAATTAAGCTGAATCAATTTTATTGAGTTACATAATTTTCCACATATCCTCTATAGTTGCATGCCATCTGAAAGGGCATCTGAAGGGTTTATAAAACTATTCCATCCATTTTCTAAAAATGTTGGGTTGGATACTCTATTCTCGTTCATGTGTTCTCAAAACCAAATCGAGACACTCTTTATAGCATGCATACGTCTACAATCAAGTCTATTGTCGTTCACGCGTTCTCAAAGCCATGTTTAGAAGCTCGTTCTCGGACATGTATGTTTAGAATCAAGTGCACACGTGAACCTCAAAATTTGGTCCCATGTGTTAGGGAGGATGGTGAAGTATATGATATTCCACATTGGGTATAACAGGCCACTCAAACGGCTTGAAGAGTTTATAAAGGTCTTGATCTGCTCTGCTCATTTGCTTAAGGTTTTTTGGTCGAGTACTTACATGTTCCACAAGCTCATCAAAACAAATTAAAGGAAATAAAGGGACTATAAGTAATGTATGAATTATGTAGTTCTCCTGGAAAACTGAAGTGTTAAACTTCATTAATTATAGAGATTCTTAATTAAGGGGGTGAGCGTAGCGTGGGAGAATTGGGAAGGAGTGAGACATGACATTCTTTGGAAAACAAAGCCCCCGATATCTTATTTTGGTTGCTTGAAGTTTGTTTAGCACAAGAATACTTGCGGAGAGGGGACTGAATTATGTGTAACAGATGGATGCAAATAACCTATTTTGGCATAGTTGGAGTTGCAATTGAGTTAATAGTATGTGTTTTTTTTTTTAAAAAAATATGGTATTCTCCTAATCCTGTTCTATGTGATTTTATTGTGCACATAGATACGATAGTAATTTGACTTATATTCTGTTTTAGTAGTTGTGGAAGAAAATGTAAAACTTATTATCAAAATGTTATTTTGATAGAAAAAATATTTCCCCTATTCAAAAGAATATCACATCAAAGTTAATGTTATATAGAAATGGAGCAATGTTAAGCACCGTGAGATGTTCCAAAATGAAAAGAAGGATATAAATTGTAATGGACAGAGTATACATTTTTCAACGTTTTTTGGCTTTAGTTGGTGATGCCAAGAGCTTTCTTAGAAAAGTCATTTGGAGCTGTTGCGGTAAAATGACTTCTAAACAAATGCAGAAAGCATGATTCACAATCCCAGACGGTATTGAGTTGGAAAAAAAAAGTAATCTCAAATGTTTGAAAAGGAACGATGATATGAAGTCTACCCTATAATTGGAAACTAGGAACAAATATTGAAGGAGATGAAAGAGCATAAAGCTATTTTATTTCCTTTGCTTGGTTTGGGTGGAAAGTAAGGCAAGAAACGGGAAATAGTTGACTTTCTCGTGAGTTTGCTTTTACAGGCTCTCAGTGAAGAAATGATTTTATCCTTAAAACTTTGTCCTCCTTTTCTACTCGAACAAACAAGGGACTCTTTCTATGTGTTAATTCACAAAAAATGTGTAAAGTTCTTTCACCTAACTAAAAGATCCTAATGTTTCATTCATCTGTTGCTTGGCCTTCTCTGCAGCCTTTGAAGTGGGAGCTCAAACAAAGGCCTGGAATCAGTCCTCCACGTGGTGGATTCAAACTTGACGACCCCAACCAACAGATAGTTGCTGAGGACATATTTGATGAGTATGGAGGTCAATTCTTCTTTCCATGGCCTGTGGTTGTCGAGCTTAAATTCCTTAGTAGTGTTTTATGTACATTGAACTATTGAATTCTAATGTGCAGGATTTCTTACTGGGGATATTGTACCGGATTTGCTGGCCAGCTTATCAAGCAAACCAAAGAAGAAAAAGAAGTCCACTAGAAGAAAGAACAGAAAGCGATCTTCACCAGCTAGAACAGATTTACATGACGATAAAGAAATTAGTTCATCTTCAGATGATGATAGAGGAAGACCGCTGAAGCGGAAGAAGCACAAGAAGTCCCGAAAGCAGTCCGAGTCTTCTGAGGATTCTGATAGGCATTGGAGACGGAGTAACAGACAGAGACATCCACGGTCAAGTAGGGGAAAGCATTCCGAGTCAAGTTCAGGGGATGATGATAATGACAGGCATCGAAAAGGGAGTTACAGACGGAGACATTCATGGTCAAGTTCACCTGAGCCTGAAGATAAGGAATACAGGAAGAAGGATCATCACCACCATTCTCATGATTCGGAGGATGATGATAATGACAGGCATCAAAAAGGGAGTTACAGACAGAGACTTTCACTGTCAATTTCACCCGAGCCCGAAGTGAAGGATCACAGGAGGAAGAATCATCACCACCATTATCATGACTCAAAAGACGATGATAATGGCAGGCACCAGAAAAGTAATAACAGACAGAGACGTTCACGGTCAAGTTCGCCAAAGCCCAAAGAGAAGGAACACAGGAAGAAGAATCATCGCTCCTATTATCATGACTCGAAGGAGGATGATAATGACAGACAACAGAAAAGTAACAACAGACATAGACATTCAAGGTCAAGTTCACCAGAGCCCGAAGATATGGAAGACTGGAAGAAGATTCGTCACCACCAATATCATGACTCAAAGGATGATGATAATGACAGACATCAGAAAAGGAGCAGGAGACACGGTTGTTCACGGTCAAGTTCACCCAGGCCTAAAGATAAGGAACACTGTAAGAGGATTCACCACCACCATTATCATGACTCAGAAGACGATGATAATGACAGGCATCAAAAAGGGAGTAGCAGACACAGATGTTTACTGTCAATTTCACCTGAGCCTGAAGATGAGGAACATAGGAAGAATCATCATCACCATCGTCATCATCACAGTGGGAAGCGGCACAATCATTCTGATTATTTATGATCATGAAGTTATGGTATCTAACTTGTGATGTAAAATAGGTGAAGGAAAAAATGGCGAACCGCATAAAACCAGTGAAAAGAAAGTGATCAGTCCAATCATGGAGTTAGCTGCATGCACCTCTCTATTTATGTAAAGTTCTCATCTTATATGGCTTAGTTTTGTTTTTGGTTACCAGCCTTTCTGCTTTCCTCTATTGGTGTGGTGAATGCAAATTTATGTTATAGTCTTAGTTTCTAATGCTAAAGTGATGTGATTTTTCCGACAGAAGAAAATTTTAGAGGACGGTTATGTTGCTACTTACTGAACTCTTGTCACCATATTTAACAAGAGGATAGTTATGTTGCTGCTTACTGAACTCTTGTCACCATATTTAACAAGAGGATAGTTACGTTGCTGCTTACTGAACTCTTGTCACTATATTTAACAAAGCTACCTATATCTTCTCAATATTCTGAAAAATATTTAATACCTCCACTTTTTGATGGTCATATTGTCAAAACTCTTTGGTGGCATTTGTATTTATAAGATATTTTTCTGAATCGTTTGAAGGTTTTGGCAAAAACTTGTTTGGTTTTGTTTTGCAAAAAAAAAAAAAAAAAAATTCTTATTGAGATTTTCAGCAGCGTTTCTTTCAGTTGTAAAACGTTCAGAAATGCATTTTTAGGATCTTTATCTGGTGGATGGACTAGGGGTTTTCCTCAGCAAGATTGGACAAATACTATATATTTGTACCTAAAAGGGACTGTAGATTGAAAGCATGATATAATAGCACTTGCGATTGACATAATTAAAATAAGAAATGGTTTTGATAGATTTTACTTCGTTAATGGTGGACTAGATATCATAGTTTGCTGGAAGAATTACTTTTTATCAAAGAAGGGTTCATAAACAAAAGAATACCATGTTGAACAATTATTTGTGTTGATTTCTATGCTGTGCAGCAACATGAAAAGCATCCAAATCAACTTTGGACCAATCTTATAGCAATCTCTGAAACTCTAACGCGGCGTTCTTTCAAAATGTCACAAAGGACTAGCCTAGCTACAACACATTTTGAAGGTAAAGCATGAAAATACAACAAGAAGACATCAAAAGAGATGAAATTTCATTCCATCTCACTGATTTTTGGTAATACCAATGGTTCATTTAGAAAGTTATTGTTGTTCTTTATTACTCCTTCAGTAATAGTTCTCATCCTACAGTATAATTTTTATGCAAATGAGTTACAAACCGAAAACTGAAATAGAAATTTCTGTTGATCATTAACCATTCTATTATTAAAAACTTCATCAATACACCTTCTAATATACCTGAAGATGCAATCTGTTTAATCTTTTTTTTTTTTTTTTTTTGCTCTTCCTTTCTGCATAATCATTTACTGCAATCACAACATGGTAACATCAACATGGTTGGCAATTTTGGTACAGTTTTCGTTGACAATGTATTTTTCATAGGATATATACAAAAACTTACTTATGTAAGTTTCTACAACAATCCTTTCCTGACAACAAAATTATCGAAATTGCAGGGATATGGGGTAAGTGCCATTGCAGCAAGACCATCATCAACATAAGGGCTATTTGTTGGGTGGTCTAGTTTGGTTTGCTGTGCCATTTCTTTGGCAACATCACTAGGTCTTGGAGCACTAGCTCTTGATCTGCCAATAACAACAAGTGAGGCTAGCCACAGACTTGTTCCTCTAGCTACAGCTATTGCTTTGATGGGAAAAGGGGGATCAATTCTTCTTCTCTCAATAAGTGCGTGCGTAATCAAGAATCAGGGATGGACACTCCACATTTGTTTCTCTTGATGAAACAATCAACCATTTCACTCATCTCAATTGGCAAGAGTGTCGTGTCACCTCTCTACATACTATTTGTTTCTCTAATGGAGTCTACGACTCGGATCACTCTCAGGCAAAGACTAATGCTTCAGCAACTTCAATGCCAAGTATGTTCCACCAGTGAAGAACCAAAGGTTAGATCAGTGTCTTCTTACTTGGAATGAAAGAACAGTGATGGCTAGAAATAGAACAAAAGTGGTAATTGAGCTTGTTTGATGCCTTAGTTATTTGATTGATAATCAGTCATGGTTGGATATTAGTGATGTCTAGAAAATCCAAATTGTGGTACTAATATGTGCAAAGATTACTATGATCTCGAGCCTGAAGTGAATGTTTTCCTTTTGTTATTCAGAATAATGTTTAGATTTTGTGTTTATGATTACTCCATATACAAGTATTCTTTCTGAGTGAAAGTAAAGAATGTGAATGCAATCTAAGACAGGAGTGAACTACAAAAACTTCAGATGGATCACAAAGGCTTGAGAGACTAACAGCTGATATTCCGTATGTGGCTGTGACAGTTATCTTCTCCGATTTCTTCTTCTACCAATTGTGGCACTTGAATTGAGTAATAAGTGTAGTTAGTAATCACTCTCAATCGAGGCGTCCTCCTAGTCTGTGTTCCTCTTATTGGGTTCAATCCTTGCCTTCATTAATTAGACGTATATCATACTCAGAAATGCCATAATTCCCAAACTCCATTACTGTTTCCATAGACATATTAACTTCAAACTCAGGTGCATCATTTACAAACCCCTCTAAACTCAGATACGACATTCACAAATTCCTCTGCCTCCTCATATGCGTCATGAGCCAATTCCTCTGCCTATATCCCAATTTATGTGTCATGATTTGGTTTTCTAAGAGTAATTCGAGTTATTCTTTGATCACCATTTTTTCATATGCTTTTTAAGTATTTTAAATTGCTAATTTTAGAACTTTCATTTAATTCTCAAATATATAAACTTTATTTTAAAGAACTCAAAATTCCTTGTAATTTATTATTAAAGTAAAGAAGTCTGTGTCTCAAAATTTAAATAATGCCACATAAATTAGGATAGAAAATGTACATAATAATTATATGATGATTTTAAACATACAAAATGCATCATTAAATATTGTATTAATAAGTGGCGGAGCTAGCTTGTTATTAGGAAGTTCACCCGAACCCCCTTTGATGAAAAAATATACTATTTATATATGGTTAAAATTATTTTTTATGTGTATATAGTAAATGTCGAACCCCTTTAAATTAGTTCGTGTGTTTACGTTATCAAATTTTAGACCCCTTTGTTCAAATCCCGACTCCACCACTGATATCGATGATGCGTGGTAAATACACATGCCTTATGCGGTTGTATTTATATAGTTGAGACACAAATATATTCTCCATTCATCTTTTCGTAATTGTCACATTTTGATCTTTGTAATTTGACCAAACCTATAATTAATTGTCACATTTTGATCTTTATAATTTGATCAAACCTATAACTTAAATTGAATTAAGTTAATTTTGATATTTTAAAATTAAAATTTAAAAAGCTATACAAAATCAACGAGATGTGATTACAAGTCGACCTTCAAATCAACGAATTTCAATTTCTTACCCTTAGGGCTTACATTTTCAACTTTTACATCAAATTTGTTAATCAAAGATGCAAGTCAACGGGTGTTCTAAAAACTAAATAAAATAAAGGTAGAATCACTTATCAATGCTTATACAAGAAAAATGCATCTAAAATTAAAGAGAGTTACTAACTCTCAAATTTTATTTTTTAGTGAATGAACGAATCTGAAATTTAACCACTCAGGAATTTTTGCACCCGTAAACCCCATTTTGCTCCAATGCATTTTCACGCAACTTGTCATGCCCCAAATCTATAACCCGGAGGTGACATAATGTTTAGAACCATAAGTATCTTTACACTAATTCATACTAATGACATGCTCCTAAAAGACTAATAGAATTTTAGACTTAAGCACAGTCTGTAGATAAAACTGTAGTACTTAATTTCTGAGTTGTTCTCTTATTGTTGTAAGAGGGTAGTTGGTTTTAACCTGCTTTAGTGTGATTTGGTTATGATTGTTGGGTTGATCATATTGATGTGGGTACTGGAAGAGGTAATGTGAGCAAAGAAATAATGGGGATGAGTTAGCTATCACTCCTCAAGCTGAGGCCCTAGGCGTGGCACGCAACCGATACAAGTGCTGGTACGAGCGAACGTTCTGGTATATCACATGAGCATACTTTAAATATAAATGAATAAAACAAAAAACATTATAAAATTGATACGATTCCTTAAGAAACAAAACTTCTCCAGAGTTTATTAACACTACATAATGACCAAGAGTAGTGATAGATGATAAATAAAGATTAAGAATAATAAAATCGGTTTGACAGCTGAACTAGTCTTTGAAGTCTCTGATGAGTAACAATAACTGCCCAGACAAGGCCCATGCATACCTTAAAAGTGAAAGAAAGTTACTAGAAACCTCATATCTAAATTTGTCCCAGACAAAAGGAGGTTGAATAGCAGAAGATAACAATTTTAGTAATGCGGCTGGTCACAGGCATGAGTTCTTGAACCTATATTGTAAATGATGTATCGCTAGAGATGGTCAATATGTGTAATGTATTGGTATGTAAAATCGTACCATAAAAAGAGAAAGCATGAAATTATCAATGTAAATGGAATTCAATTCAGGCATGACAAGTTGGAAAGAAAAAAGAGATTAAACCATCATTGAGTGTATGGAGTCTGATCTTGATCCGCCAAACCATTCTATACCTTACCAGGCATAGAAAACGACATGACATGATGTACTAGCAGGCATCCACAATTATCTCCTTTAAGGACAAATGAAAAAAAAGAGCCATCCGACTTGCCGAATAATCTCTATCCTATGCCGACAAATTTAGTTTCGGGCATTTATCGTTTAGACTGATGCTTTCTCAGTCAACTAAACAACTCCCTTAAACTTATACTATTTCACAAATATTCATATTAGTTATTGATAATTTTTTTGGCTTTGTTAATCTCATGCTAATGATTTAGCCTTTTTAGGCCCATAATAATATATTGCCACCTAGGGCTCATACCGGAGAGAACTCATA
>JBDJHY010816384.1:0-15197 GCA_039654485.1 Withania somnifera | reverse complement strand
ATTGACTTTTTAAGAAAAATTAATCATTCTCTTAAATTTTCTCAATTTTCCTTGGCATATTAGAACTAATTAAGCTCATTTTAAGGTCCTATTTGAGATTTTGATTCATAGAAGCTCATTCTGGTGGTTGTACGATCATTTCTGTCGATATCGTTTGGTACAGAGCTTGTTTATCACTCCCATCTTCTTCCATCATGATTCTTAAGATTTTTACTGGCACTAGGTAGGCTATGGCCGACTCTTTTTAGACTAGGTATTAGCATTATATATTTACTATGAAGTTATAACCTGAGGCTAGGATTCACTAGGTGGGCCCCATTATTTTTGTTACTCTAGCCTATAGCCTATTTAGATTGCTTATAGCTTGGTTTCTCACCCAGGGGCTGTGTGGACGTAACTGCATATTTGATACTGACTTTGGAACATAGTCTATTGGGAGGGGAAAGACTAGTGTTAGAGCTTGATCGATGTCCCTCGGATATTAGTTGTTGACTTTATAGATGATCAATATTGCTAATTTATTTTTTATTGAGAGAATGCATTGATATTATAAATCGTAACCAGGTTTTTTGTAGAAAGATAATAAAAAATTGATTTATTATCTATTATTTTTATATCTTCCATGATTGTGCTCGTGAGTAGTGTGGATCTATTTTCTCACCAAATTCAATCTTATTTTCTCACTATCACTGTAACTTCTATATTTTTCCTATGTGGCGACAGTTGGTTTTTACTAAGATTTGGATTTTCTTGTATGGCTGGACTTGATATTTTCCACTAAGTTATGATATAAGAGTTGATCCCCTATTTTGGTATTTCTTCTGTGGTGACTATTCCCTAGTTTGATTTTTAAGAGGGCTTATGTGCACATGATTTTGGTCACGTTCCAGAGTATCTGGTACACTGGTATGAGGTTTTGCATGTCAAATCGACTCCCTTTACGGGCCTTATCGTCTTTTTTAGCCATGGAAGGCATGTTGCATAGCCCGGGGGAGGGGTATATAGTGGAGTAGAGTTATATGGTTAGATTATTATATGGGTCCCTCTTGGTACGAGAATATCCCAGAGACAGTGCATTCCGACACTTTTTAAATTTTTAGTACCCCTTTGCATTACATCCTTCACACTTGTATGTTCTCTTTAGTCTAAGGAGCCTCATTGGGTTACTTATATGTTGATGTGTTCTATGCTATCTAGGCTTGTCTGTTATTTTCCTGAGGTTTCTGGTTCCTTCTATGCTTTTCTTATGGATATATTACACTGTTATTTGTTTTGTATTATGTTATGGCCCTATATAGTTGTAGTTACGTTGGATATCTAGTTATAATGGAGCTAGTCTTAGACTTGTTTATGATTTGGTTTGAATTGGGTGCTATTGGGATACCTATTCTTGATTGCACTTTACCTTATTTATGATTGCTTTTTCCCGGTGATCTTATAATATCTACCGAGTATCCACTAGTGTTTGTACTCACCTGTATTTCTATATCAAGGACGTGATCATGAATGATAGATAGGAGCCACTTTATAGATTTAGTGAGCACTCGACATTCAGGCTGAGCGGTTCTCCTTCTGATGCAAAGTTGTCCTAGTTTTTTTATGGATAGCCTTTTGTAGTTTTTCACTATTGTGGGATGTATCTTTTATTATTTCTTATATAATGAAGGATGCTCTACAAAACCATGGTATCAGGTTTTGGTGTTTGTTTTATTGGTTTTTAGTACTGTTGCTCTATTTACTTTTGTCTTTTATCATATCTCCCCTTCATCTCTTTTCATTCCTTTTCTTTTGTTGATGATAAATACTAGCCCATCAGTAACCGCTCTCGTCTAGGGTTAGGCTTGTCTATAGGTGGGATGCAAATTTCATCATAACTCATTTTTCATGTCATGAGAACTCGACAAAAGGATCAATAAGTTAAAAAACTGTATAATATATCTCTGGAACAAAAATGGACATGTGAATAGGATAGAAAAATACCTAGATTGCATTATTTCGATATAAAATGGGATGTGCAGTTACATTTCTATGTTTTTATTAATCATAGAAACATAGATATAAGTATGCATATATGTAATGACTCTCCTATTCCATTACTGTGTCTCTACGTGGTGTCTGTGTTTAGACCTTTTCTGCAGTTGCCTCAAGTCACTTATGGATTGTTGGGATCAATATTTGGTTCCCTGGTAATTTTTTTGTGCTTATCTCAGTTCGTTATTTTTTTATTTTTAACTTAACAATTGGGTAACTCGATAATAAATTCCTCAAAGACATTCTCGTAATTGAATTCCAACAGTTCTATTAGCTCTTCACTGCAGACTTCAATTTAGATGGACTCTTGGCTTGAATCCTAGGGCTTTAAGTTGCGTGTTATGCCATTATACAAGATAACAATTAAATTATTTATATTTTATATAATAATTATGGATTTAATATAATAAAAATAAAACACATTTTTAGTGTCTCCATAAAAGATCACCAACGGTTTTGAAATAGTTTCTTGATAAAATTAATTCTCTTGTCTTTTTATTTTTAAAAAGTTACAAACTATTAATATTTTATCGAGGATTGAGTGTGAAATTACGTCAAAAACTTTGTATTAGAAGAGGCAGATTTTATTACAAATATTTGTTTATTAACTTTGATATATATAAAAAGTTATAATTATTTTAAAATGAGTCTATATAATACTCAAATATTTAAAACCGGGTACAGGTCATGCTACCTTTTTCACCAAGAGGAAAATCCATGCATTTGTTTTCCTATATATATATATATATATATATATATATATATATCTGTGTGTGTGTCTTTCTATTTTTTGAAACTTTCAAAATGTGGAAAATTTTTGGGAAATTGTGGTTCTATTATTATGCTATGTATTATTGAACTTCCTCCAGACTTGAGAGGTGAGTAATTTGATTTTTTTAATAGTGAGATCATTCTAACTATTTAGGGTATTTTTATACTCTTTTCTGCATTTAATTTTTAAATATAAAGGGTTGTACTCATAACTTTTGAGCTAATATCTCACTCATTTCTTATCTAATTAAGCCCAACTTTGAACCACACATTCTTAAAATTGATCTCTATGCGTATGAACTTTATTTTCACTTCCTGGTATATGGGGGCCACAATCCAATACTTGGATGAAAAATTGACCTGAGATTGTGTATCATTCTTTAATTTTCTACTTCATGTTAAAAATTTGAAGGTTTTGATCTCTTTTGGAATATTATATGGAGTTTGAGTGTTGACTTCTCATTGATATCTTCGTCGACCTATAGGTAGCTACGACTTCTCTCTTTTAGACTATGCATGCATATGATATTTATAATCTGACTGACTAGTATATAAGGTAGGGATTTTAGTTAGGTGAGCCTTTCATATGCAATTCACCTTGATGCTCGTAACACTTTCTCTAGCTTAGTAATTATGTCGTTACTACACTATGGGTTGTCCTGTAAGTTATAGAGGTTGTATACCTGATGTCTTTTCTTTTGTCTTACTTAGTTGTTATATTATTGTTGGTCAGCCTTGGTTATTCTATTGAGCATGTTGTTGTTTCCTGAACCCTAGATAACACTAATCTAATAAAATTCCTATTTTATATGCCTTCCTAATCATTGTTATTTTTCTAGCTGATTTATACGACTATTTTGACATGTCAATGACTATGAGTTACATATCCTAGCCCTGCTAGAGTGCTGTTGGATTATGACTTATATTGAGTTGTATTAGCACCAGTTGCATGCCCGAATTGAGGTTCTGCTCCTTAGGACCATGTTGAGTTTTTTTGGGTATTAGTTTTGTTGAGATCATATTTTCTGGTGGCTTTTTAATGATCTAGGCTATGTTGAGAAATAGTTGAAATTTTAGTTCTATGTTGCGAGCATGCATTGGTTACCTGAAACGAGTAAAGACTGACATTGGAATAAACTACTTAATGATATATTAAAACATTAAGATTTTCATTAGACTATCACTTGACGGAGTTTTTCTATTTTTTACGTATACTTTCCATAACCACCCTATGTTATGTAGTTATTTTCATAATATGTAACAAAAAATCATCTCTATAATAGGAAAATGATTTTTATACAATACTTATACTTTCAACGATTGTTAATTAGTACAGAGCTATTTTTCAACACATATTAACTTAAATCAATAATACTTGATTTACTCATGTAAAGATATACGGGACTCTTACTTGTATGTTAAATACAACATGATATCGGATTTTTTCATCATTGCTTTCATGACTCGATGACTATGATGATGTTGGAAAAAATTATTGTCATGCGGGAGGTTGTGCCCCTCACGGACCCTACCTCCTGGGTCGCTGAGCGATCTAAGAGGAGGGTTATACGGTGGAAGAGAGGTATATGGAAATGTATCTCGTAGGTCCCACCTTGTGATCCATAGAGGCATACGAGGAGCTTGTGGGGTTACTATTATTGCACATTTACTTTTCTACTCCCATTGCGTTGTATAATTTTGTGTTGTTTATTCCTTTCGGGCCTACGAAGGAGGTCACGTTGGGTTCTTGGTTATTTAGGTGTATATGTTTGTAGTATGGGATTATTTTGTTCGCCTAGCTAGATTACTGAGTGTCCCACTCATAGAATAGGGTGCCGGGAAGGGTATAATTTGTTATTTTCAATGGGTAACTTATTTTCTTGTTTTCTTCCTTATTATTAGTAGCTATTACTGTATGTTTCTTGGATATTTTAGTATTTCTTAACCTTTGACTTATTTGGTTACCATGTTATAGCTCCAGATATGTGTCGCGATGTCTTGATTTTATCTCTGTCGGTAGTTTTCTCTAATAGTGGTGTAGCTATGATTTAGATCTATTGATGCTAATCTTATATGATAGATGCATGAGTTATTTGTCACTTATCTTACATTGAATCCATAGTCCAATTGTACCTCATTTTTTTATCATTTTTCAGCTAATGGCTTAGGCATATGACCTCTCTTCTTAGTAATTCTTCTTGTTATCTTTTACCTTTATTAGATTCTTTCGCATGTTGATGTCTTTCACATGTTATCTAGTTAGTTAGTTACTTTTCCTTATTTATTCTTTGATGCTTAGGATATTACTTTATCAATGTTCCTTCCTTTATATCTTCCTACAAGTTTATATCTTGTTGTTACGTTACATGTATATTATGCATGTTCAGTCGACCTTTGATGCCTACTAGATACCCATTGTTTTTGGGACTCATACTACACTTTTGCGTCTTTTCTTGATGCATATTTTAGTTTGGGTTAGCTTTAATGAATCTATTCATGTTGCAATGTGCTTTGGGGTCTTTAGAGGATATAAAAAACTCATGGTGTTTGGGCAACCCTTCTTCATTCGTAAAAGTCCTAATCTCTATTTGTAGTAGAAGATAATTTTTACTTTTTAATATTTAGTGCAATTATTCTTTTCTTGTGCATTGATTATTTCCATACTACTAACACCAAGTATTAGGTATGGTTGTTGCTAATTGTATTTGATGTTTTCCCTTTTCCCCTTTTATAGATTTTAGGTTGGTGTTTTGAGGTGCATTCTATTGCTTACTACTTTGGGATGGTTAATAGGCTTGTCAATAGGTGAGATTATAAAATGCCATCATGAACTGACTTCTTGGGATGTGATAGACTAGTATCAGAGCTTAGGGTAACCGGTATAATTATTTCATAGAAAGATGTCTAGTAGAGTCTCGTTGATCGGTATGTATAAGTTTGCATCCTATCTTGGGGAGGCTACAGGGCACTTTAAAGAAACAGTCACTTATTTGTTTATTTTTTTATGCATTAGGTTGTTATAAGTTTTTATCGATCTGTATTTACTTCACTCCTTTATTTATGATTTATGTAGGGTCTTCAGTAGGTAGAAGTGATGCTCCTTCCTAGTGTATGAAAGCTAGTTAAGGCCGATCCTGTGGTCCAGGGAAGGGGTGTGTTGAAATGTCAGATAGACGAAGTTCAGTTGCAGCCAGTGTAGTTGTCTCTACCACAGTTGGCTGCCTATGATGTGGCTTCCAACAACATCTTCGCCTTATATCTAGTGTATGTTGTTACAACTGTCAAGTATGTTAAGACATCAGCCAATGAGCGGCATAGAGTGCCCAGGCCTCACCAGTTCGTCCAGCCTTGGTAGTTACTTCAGTTCAGCTAGTTTAGCCAACATCAAAGATGCCATGTATAACTTCATTAGAGTAGTAGGTGCTTGATAAACTCCCGAATTCAGTTTTTAATGGTGTTATGGACAATTTTTGTTTTCATGAAGCTTGAGAAAATGGCTTTAGGAGGAGTTGTAGATTTGAGACAGGATGTTCGTGTAGTTTTGGAATGATACATTTGTTATCATGAGTTGCTTTAGTGTAGCTCTCGGGATGGCATTATTAAGCCTTTATATTATGGGTAGGTTCCTGGGTTTGTGAATCATTTGATGCATAGTTTGGTTATCCAGAGCAGATTACGCACAATCGAAAATTCAGTTCAGATTTTTCTTGATTCACATTTGGATTCTTAGGGTCGTGATGGCCATAGTGGTGCATCTAATAGCCTTTTGGATTGGTCTTTAAAATTTTTTTTAGAGTGTGACGTTTATGGGAACTATGCCAAGGTTTTGTTTGTTCAAGACCTATTTCAGAATTGTATCAATCACAACTTTACTCTAGTAGGAAGTCAAAGAGATTTTTAGTTGTAGGAGTATGTGTGTTCCTTGTAGAGGGAATATATTTTTGTCCAAGAAGTGCCTCAATTGTGGATGTTTCGATCATCCTTGTATGCAGGTCTTTCCAGGGACTTCTTTTCCTTCGGTTAGTGCTAGCATGCAACATAATTGAGGGGTTAAGGTACTCTAAATAAGATCTTGTTGAGTTCTGGTAGCCCTTCTAATGTTTTCTCTACACTATTTTATATTTTATAGATTGACTGGAGATGCTTTAAGCTATATCACAGGCTCTATTTTGTGTTACTGTTTTTAGCCTGTAGATTACTTCTATCTTATTATCATGTTGTGGCCTATGTGGTGTCGAGGTTGTATATGCTTTTTATTGGTTGGCTCAGTTTTACCTCCTATTATTAATTATAACATTCATATATCCCTCGAGAAAGCATGTTGTTGGACTTTTTTTACACCTTGGGTGGTGGTTTTTGTTCTTAAGTCAGTATGGAAGGTTTCGTTTTTAGTGGTGGATACTGATGATTGTTTTGACTATATGGATAGGATATCCCTTGGATGATTTTTTCAATACATTCGTCAATTAGTGGTTTACGGTGATGTCCCGAGCATGGACTGGTTAGCTTTCTCTTTTGTGATCTTGGATTTTTTGCCATGACTATTGCCTTAGTCGTGCCTAGCATACCCCAACTGGGTGACAGGGAGTTATCAGGCACTCACTGGTTGAGGATCTTTCTTGCTTTTAGGAAAAGAGGTTAGTTCCTCCGAGGTACTTTTTGGCTATTCGAGTTCTGTGCATTTGCTTTTTACTACCCAATTGATGTCATGGCATTGTGGGTATTTCTTGATTTTTAGTGTATCTTTATTATTGTTGATAGACTTTTTTCTTTTCACTCCTTATTAGTTTTTATATGGATACCAATGTAGGTAGCCTTTATGTGACAAGATGACTCATTCCTTATCGATTGTTTACCTGATTTCATTAGGTTATTGATGAAAAGTTGTTTCTTTCTTGTTCTTATTATCGTACGTATCCTTTTCCATTGCTTCTCTTATATCCCTCAACCACACCTCTTAGAGAATCACTTCCTATGCTTGTAGATATATACTTTTCTCGATAAGTAGTCTTATCTTTTTTAGTTATAGATCGAGCGTGTATATTTTAGTGGTTATTGCAGTTGGTTTTCAGGTAAGCTTTTATAGGCCTTATTTCTCCTTGTGGATTTATTTTTCTTCTAGTTCTATTTGTCTTTGATGTGGCTTGTATAGTCCTTTCTGTACTCGTGTTTCAAGATTAGTGATATAGTTGCTGCGATGATAAACTTCAAGAGAATGCTTATAATTATCAAGTCATATATTCCTACTTAGAAGGGCATCAGGTCGACTTCGCGGGTTGGTTGTAGAGCATGAGATGCGGCATTTCTTGATTTGGTCCTTTGTTCTTATTAACGACAGGTCCGAAGGTGGTTGTAGTTGAAACCAAGGGATAATAGATTATTAGTTTTCTTGTGTGGTCCTTAAGAATTCTTCAGTTGCGGTATATCACCTAAGTAGTTAGATTTTCTTGTCCAGAGTTCCTAGTGTATATTTTTTTTCCTCACTTTGCTCTATGATATTATACTTCAACCTTGTCATCTGTGCTTCAATAAGTTTTGGTTCAGCTAGTTGTGGTGCAATGACCCTCAAGGTTAGTTTTCTATTTTCTTCATATTTTGACCATTTTTTCTAATGTCGTAGTTTCATCATGATAAACTAACGTTATTTTAGATGTTAGTTTGAAAAACATAGATTTAGAGAAAGTCTTGAAGAATTTTTATTTTTGAGGAATTATAATGAGAAATGAGGAAATATAAAGATCACTTGGAGTAGGGTCCTCGAAACACAAATATTTTAGTTCCATCAGCTTCAGTATATTGGTTTTGGTCTAGTAGGACCTTTTCTTTTTGTTTTGTCCCATTTTTGGTGTTTTTGTTTTGTTTGACTAGATAAAATTGAAGTTTTGAAAGGACGATTAACTTTGATTAATATTTATCTTAGAGTGCCCAAGATAAAAATTTGATGGTTCCATTAGATTCAAATGATGGTTATGGCAGAGAATGAGATATCATATATTTTTCGTAAGTCCCAAGGGAATTTTTGTCTCTTTGGTTCTTTTAGTTAAAAATGGGCCCTAAAGGGGAATCAGGTCAAAGAGACTTTGTATTCATGTTTTGATGGTTTTGCTGAGCCTGGAATACTGAAATAGTATGGTTGTATTTATGGATTATTTGCATAGGGTTTCTAACAAATCATGTGGGCCCATTCGAAGGTTGTGAGCTTCCACAAGTTTTTAATATTCCTATTGCTATGTTGCTAACTAGAGTTCATCCACATCTACGAGGGGCTACCTCTATCACACTGGTATGGTTATTTTGTTTACTGCGATCGCAGTGATTTTACTATGGTTGAAACTTAAGGAAATTGTGGTCATCCCATTTGCAACATAAAGACCATGTTCGGAATGAGCAAATGGGTCTGGGTTGTTTCACTCATTGGACTACGATTGCGTTTAGCCTAGCATGATCGCAGTGAAGGCACAATATACTATCCAAAAACCCCTATTTGGCTAAGATTAATTAAGAAATTCAAAGATATCAATAGGATTGTGCTTGTTTGGAGGCTATACATAAGGGTAAGGTTCATTTTTTAGATATTTCTGTACTTCTAAGGAAAGTTGAGGTTCTTTCATCTCCATATAAAGTGCAGCGATTGCTTTCTAGATTGTGTGTAATCTGAGGGAAATGGTTATGTTGAGGTTGCTAGTGTTGAGCATGAGGGAGTTGATATGATAAACTATGTGATCATGTGATTTCCTGATCTTTTGGATATATTCGCTTAATTGATATTTGAAATGCCTTTGTAACTTGTTATAATTGAATGACACATTTCCACGATTTCTCTACTATGTGCCATTTGTTGATATTTGTTATGGGAATTGACTAGCTCACATTATCAAGGAAAATGATACTAGGAACCTGACTATAAAGGTTTTTGCAGTAGGCGTATTTGAGGTGATAAATTGATCGCAGAGTTGATTATGATGGTTTCGGCGGTAGGCATTTAATTGAGGTAACGAGTGTATTGAACCTGACTATGGTAGTTTTTGCAGCAGGTGTGTATGGACCTTATGAATCCCCTAATGGGTCTCGATTGTGATTCCATCGGTAGTGTGTGTATATAAATAATAGACATGCATCGTACTTTATTTTGCAGTGCATTGCATTATTATTATATTATAATTTTAGAATGACTTGTCTATCCAAATTATACTTTACTAATTGATACTTGTTGATGAATTGATATGATCCTTGATACTTTATCATGAGATTAGACTGTTGTTGCTACATGGTAGTAATTGAGATAATCCTTGATATTTGACCATGAATTGAGATTGTTATTTAAAGCTTATTTGGATCGATGTTATTGTCAATTCTGAGGTGATTACTTATTTGGTAGAGCTAATGAATAGTCATACCCTATGTGAATTTCTTCTGTATATCCTGAATTATACTGGTAGTTGGGCTGTTGTAGATAAACGGTTTGTAGTATGTAGTATTGGGGGTTTGTTGAATGTCAGGGTCTTCTCTAGTTATTTATAATTACACCAGCCAAGGATGATACTGGGTACCACTGATTTCAAACACACCCTTTCTTTTCTGCACTTTTATGCATGTACTACAGTGGGTCAGTCTTGATCACTCTTCTCTCATTACTAGTAGAAAACTCTGAGACATTTAGAGGTAGCAGCCATTCGCTTGTAGTCTCCGATATGTTGATTCACTTGCAGTCTCTGATATCTTGATTTCCTTATCTAAGTTTCCTTACTTTCCTTGAATGACTTGTAGAGATTTTAGACATACTTTATAATAAATCTTACTTAGTGGAAAGCCTGGTTTTGGGTGTAATAGCTGATGTTCTACTTATTAGTTCTTTATATATTCACTTCTGCCTTTACTTTGATTTTCACTTGAGTTTTTTTTTTTTGTTGGCTGACCTATCGGGGTAGGAAGGTATATGCAATCACTGTTGATTTTGGATTGCTACAATTTAGTATCAGATACCTTGGTTTTTAGGTCCCACTAAGCATAAGCCAAGTTTCGTAGAGTCTTGTAGATCAGTATGGAGACATCTATTACTTAACCTTGAGAGGCTACATAACTATAGGAAAATATCTCTTTAGTTTTTTGTTCCTATCTAGCATTGTTGATTTGAGTGTACTGAGTCCTTACATGTTTTTGTTTGACAAATAGTAAGGACGAGAGCTGCAGTTGACAGAGATGTGTATGTTATGCCAGTGCTAACGGCCCAAGGTAAAGGTAGAGAAAGATCTAGCAGTGGAGGAACAGCTAGGGGAGTAGCCCTAGTTAGAGAATATGCCATAGCAACCTCCTTGAACCTGAGATTTAGAGGGATAAGGAACAGGTTCCTCCTAAGTACGTGACATCCCCACTATTATAGGACATACTTCTCATAATTTATGGTTGTTAATAAGTATGGCATTGGTCAGTTTCCACATGGTTCACAAAATGAAGCAGGGAGAAATTCCCCTAAGGACTCCTACAGATTATAATCGATTGGGCTAGGCACCAGCATCTTCAGTTCAAGTGGGTCAGCTACCAATGGTTTAAGTTTTGGCAGAGCAACGGTTAGGGGTTCAGGGATAGGTGGGACATCCACTGATCTCCCACGGATTTAATGATCTACTTATTCTGGGTGTGGGGAATGTAGGTTTGATGACCAATAGAGGAGGTATGGGAGGTCCTGAAAGATGGGTTATAAGCATCGACTAACTCTGTGCCAGTAGCAGCAGTAATACAGATGATGCAAGCATTATCCAAAATATTTAGGCATAAAGAATCTATAGGTGGCTTTTTTAGTCCATCGTCAAATCCAAGGGCTCAACCCTGGACAGGCAGTGGAAACTACCAAGCTGGAGTACGATAGGGGCAGAGGGAATTTTTGATGGAGCAGTGAAATGCTTAGAGATCGAAAAGAATACTAATAATAAGCCATAATTTTAATGTGGGATAGATGAGGACTCATATGAGTTTTTGATGACTTTTCATGAGTTACTGCAGAGTATGGGTCAAGATCAAGCTCACTAGCTAGATTGTACTGTGTTCAAACTTTTTGGCCAGTCAGGCACCGGTAGCCCACCTACATTGACTCTAGAACAGCTATGTAACCTTCCAATGCTTGGGAGATGTTTGGTCGAGCATTTTTTAGCAGATATGTGTCACAAATTTTGAGGGATGTCCTTCGTCAATAGTTTTATGAGATGGAGAAGGAGGGTATGACTGTGGATGAGTATGTCATTTTTATGTGTTAGCTAAATTCATGGTTAAATTTAGTTCTTATAGGTCTTATCAAAGGGTTTCAGGACGAGGTGGGCACTCAGATTCTTAGAGTTTGTATTATAAGTCTTCCATCCCTAAATCTTGTTACACTTATGGAGATGTGGGTTATTTAATGAGGTATCGCCCCTATCACATCCTAAGAGATACCCCATAGTCTTAGGATTCTCATGCTTCATTTAGGGCACCTGCGTCTCCGATCATGGGCAAAGCGAGTGCTTGGGGGGGGGGGGTTTACAACTTGGTAGAGGTGCATAATAGGCTTGGAGAGGTTTTGTTTGTGTAAAAATTCAGCCTAGATGTAGACATACCCAGTGTAATTCTCTTCTAAGGAGGCTCAAGGCTAATTCTTTTTAGACAGTAATCACAAGTATCATCCTGGTTTACCATCACATTGAATTTGTATTATTTGACATGTGTATACTCATTTTTTCTGTGTCTACATATTTTGTTGCAGGTTTTGATATGTTATCTAATGCTATGGAATAAACCTCTTCTGGTGTCTACTCCCTTGGCTAATTCATTAGTGGTGGATCAGGTGTATCGATTATTTCTTATTGTGTTATCAGGGTAAGACAATAAGGCTGAATTTATTTTGCTTGATATGATAGATGTTGATGTTATTTTAGGCATGTATTGGCTTTTCACTTACCATGTTGTTTTAGATTGCCATGCCAACACTGTTACTTTGTGCATGCCTGGTGTACCATGAGAAGAGTAGAGAAGTATGTGTGGGTCCTATCCTCATATATTTATATCTTTCTTTTAGGACCAGAAATTTGTTGAGAAGGGGTGTTTATCATATTTATCTTTTGTGCTAGGTGTTAGTGTTTATACCTCTTCCTTAGAGTTGGTCCTTATGGTTAGAGAGTTTTCTATTGTGTTTCTGGTTGACCTTCCTGGTGCTTCTCCTAATATAGATACTGAAGTTGGCATTGATTTGGAGCAAAGAATTAAGCTCATTTCTATACCTCCTTACCACATGGCTCTAATTAGGTTGAAGGAGTTGAAGTATCAGTTGTAATACACTCTTAGAAATGGTTTCCTTAGTTCTAATGTGTCTCTTTAGGGTGCATTAGTATTATTGGTGACAAAAAAGCATGGTTTAATGCCTATGCGTATTGATTGGTTCCATGCGTATGTGTATTCACTATCAAAAATTAAAGAAACTGATTGTGAAGAATAAGTATCCATTGACTTGCATTGATCATTTAATTTATCATCTTTAGGGTGCCATTATATTTTTAATATTTATTTAAGGTTCTGTTACAACCATTTGAGGATTAGGACTTCGTACATTCCTAAGACAACTTTATGAATAAATATGGCCAGTACAAATTCTTCATGATGCCTTTCGGGCTTACTAATACACTAGCTGCATTATTGGAGTTGATGAATGGTATTTCGTGTATACTTGTATTCCTTTATCATTGTTTTCATTCATTATATCTTTGTGTATTCCAAGACAAAGGTTGATCACGTTCACCACTTAAGGACTCTGCTTCATAGGTTGCGTGATGAGAAGTTATATGCAAATTTCTTAAAGTTTGAGTTATGGTTGAGTTCTATGGATATCTTAGGGAATGTGGTATCCAAGGATGGTATTATGGACGATCCGACCAAAATTCTTGTTGTATATATTGAGTTAGGCCAATTTTAACGACTAAGATTTAGGGTTTACAAGTGGTTTGTGCAGATTTTCTCTTCGATTGCATCTTTGTTAACTAGATAGACTTAGAAAAAGATGGAATTTATGTTTTCAGATTAGTGTGAGGAGATCTTTTGAAAGCTCAAATGTTTATTGTGTTCTGCTTCTATTCTGACTTTGCCTAACGAGGACAAAAGGCATTACCGTGTATTTTGATGCTTCTAGAGTTGGGTTGGGTGGAGTGTTGATGCAAGATTGTAAGGTTGTGGACTATGTGGTGTAATTATTTAAAGTAAATAATAAGAACTACCCTACTAATGATTTGGATTTGGATGCAGTTGTATTTGTGAGGTGTTTATTGATCATAAGAATCTTCAATATATCTTCAGCTAGAAAGACCTTAATTAAGGCACCATTGTTTATTGGAGTTTCGAAAGGCTATGACATTACTATCATGTATCATTCGAGAAAGGCAAATATATTGGCTGATTCCCCTCTAGGAAATCATCAAGCATGAGTATTTTGGATTTTGTTAGGGTTGAGGAGTTCCCTTAGGCTAGAGACATTCAGAGTCTAGCCAACAGCTAGCTTAGGTTGCAGATCTTCGAAGATAGTAGGGTTTTTGCATGTTTTGAGGTCCATTCTTCATTGATGGAGAAGATACGTGGGACCTAGTTTGGTGATTCTAAATTGACTGTCATTTGTGATATGCTGCTTTTTAGTGAGGCCAAGGCATACATACTTGATTTTTAGGATATTTTCAAGATTTGGGGCTAGATTTGTATTTCTAAGTATGGTGACGTGGATATATTTATATTTATAGTATACCATTCATCCATGGGAAGAGATCATGTATTATGATCTAAGTCAGCATTATTGTGGTGTGTTTTGAGGAAATGCATTTCAAATTTTTTAATAGGTGCTTGAGGTGTCAATAGGTGATGTTTGTTCACCATAGGCTACAAGGTATATCTTAAAGAATGCATATTCCTAGTGGAAGTGGGAGCTCACAGCATTCGATTTAATTATTGGGGTTGCCTAGAACTAGTGGTGGTTTTTACTCCATTTGAGTAGTTGTAGATCAATTGACTAAGTCTACTCATTTCATTCCTATGAAGGTGAAGTACAGTGCCCAGGATTAGCTCAAATTTGTATAACTCATATTGTTAGACTGCATGCGGTTCCTATATCCATTATATCTGATCGAGGTATTTAGTTCACTTTGCAATTTTGGAGTACTATGCAACCCGAGATGGGTAATCATCTAAATATGACAAAAACATTCCATCCTCAGACCAAGGTCCAGTCTGAGTACACTATTCAAGTGTAAGAAAATTTATCGCGAGCATGCATCATTGACTCTGGTGGACGTTGGAAACGATTCCTACCACTTGCGGAGTTTAATTCTAATAACAGTTACCATTGGAGTATTTGAATGGCTACTTTTAAGGCATTATATAGTAGGAGATTT
>JBDJHY010816276.1:0-14378 GCA_039654485.1 Withania somnifera | reverse complement strand
GTCATTGTATTATAGGGGTTGTTTTATTGACCCACCTAACCACCCACCTAAGCATGAGTTGTTTCCGTTTGTCGATTTTAACTATGTCTTGATTATTTTCCTATCTATTTTGAAGGTTGTATCAAATTTAGATGAGTTTTCTAGGCGATGCAGAGTTTTGATAAATAGTATGTTAATATTTTCTTACAGATGGATTTCTTCCTTAGTAGTGGATGGAGAGTATGGCTTAGGGGTTAGACTATTTAGTGATATATTAAACTCGGTTGGTGCAAGTTGCACAGTGTTTTAGCTTTATGGGGTTATAGACAAAAGTTCGTAGCAACCACCGAATCAAGATGTGTTGATTTGATCATTCTAAGTGTGGGGGCGTAGTTTTGCAATAGTGTGATGTGTATAGTCAATTTTAGTAATTGTAGGCAACTAGGATTGCCTTGAGATTTAAGGGATTATTATATTGAGGTGCTAGTCTCCATCTATGGAAATATTTGGATAGCGAGTTCTTCCTCTTAATGTATCAGCATTTACTTATCTTTGATAAGATTTTCTCATAGAACTTTGGTTTTGCACCATAGGCTTGATGTTAGTGCATCGATTTGCAAAGGTTTGTGCTAGGTTTGGTATTGTGGTGATGCTTAAGTGATAGTCAGTTGTGTTAGATTCACTAAGGTAATGGAATCAAGTGCAGGGATAGGTGCACCAGAGATTGTTATGTTTTAATGTGGTATGTTTGATACTCCTGTTAGTACAGACTGTGCTTGCTTGATTTATGGGTTAACCTAGTGAGGGTAAAAAGAAAGGTTTTGGTGTGTTGTGTTTTAGGTGACAATGTGCAAGGGGCTTAGCTCGGTGTTTGTAGAAGTTGTTCTTAGGTGTTTTGTGATGATTATATTTCCTTTGATTGGACGATTGTAGTGGTTTCCAGACAGACAGAATTAATGAGATGACTCTTCGATTTAGGTAAGATTATGTTGCAAGATGTGCAAAGGCATCTTAGGGGCTAGATTTTGTTCTATTATATCTAGTTGTTTTTTATTATTATTTTGAGTTCTTTCTAATTCTTCTAATATTTTAAATATTATTTTGTCTTGTTCTTGTATTTTATTACTTAGATTAATTATTAAATCTATTATTGTATTATATTGCTTGTCTTCAGTATGTAAAATATGCTCTCCTTTTTCAAAATTACACTTTATTATAGTACCGTCTTTTAATGCTCTATATTTCTTTTCTGGATATATTTTAAGATCTAAATAATCTAAGTACTTTAAATGATCTATTTTTTACCCTATTGGTATATTTATTTTTAAGAGTTTTCTTAGTAATTGTATTACCTTTTTATAGTGTTCTATAAATTTCTTTATAAATTCTAATTCTATTTTAATATGTTCTCTTTCTTCTGTAAACTTATTATCTAAACTAGATAGTCTATTTTCTAACTCTTTTTCTATATTTTTTAAATGTCTTAATAGTCCTTGCTTATATTTTATTTCTATCCACTTTAGATTATTAGAATTTCGTATTTGTTTTACAAATTCTATATTTCTCATATAATTTGTTCCTATCCTATGGATGTATTAATTTTTGCTAATAATTCGTAACTTCTTAATATATATTTACTTCTTTTTATTTTTCTTTTAGTATCTTCTATTTTTTGTTCTATATATACTAAATATTTTTCATGTATTTCCGAAGTATTAGTTTAATAGTTTATGTCTGAATGAAGTACTACTGTATTATTTAAATGGTTTTCTAAATTATATAGATGATCTTTTAGTTGTTTAATGTATTTTCTTTGTTCCCAATATTGATTATTTCTCCACCTAAACCTTTAAAACCAGATATATATATATATATATATATATATATATATATATTTTGATTGAGAAAGATAGAATGAGTGAAGATATACAACTATCATATACTTATAACAACTAATATGAACTCACATTTTCCCTATATTTATCACTATTCTTTTCTCTTATTATTAAATATTTTGAAGTCTATGAAAACTTCTGCAAAACTATTATAGTCTGTTTATTAAAAAATGCTTTTCAATGTCTTCTATAAATTTCAAATATTCCAACAACTAAACGCTATATTAAAGCAATCCGATAATATTTTGATATGACTATATCAACAATTAAATTCTTAAACCATGTTTTATATTTTTAATTTAATATTATATTTTTTATAAAGAATTATCATCACCAGTATTATAATTACTTCATAAGTATGTATATTATTATTTTAGTTATTGTTAAAATTTATTTAATTTAAATATGCCAATTAAAAAATATTACATTACATATAGAAAAATTACAACAAATAAAATTCTTGAGGCTTTTTCAAAAGGTTTCGCTTTAGATTTCCAATGAGTTGTCCCTGGTTGTTGGAAATCCTAATTGCCACGTGTTTATCCACAAATTGGATGAGTAAAAAAAAGAAAAGATAACTGCGTAAAAGTACAGCCGACAACTCTACATACCACAAATTTTTTTGAGAAAAGTTTCATAAATGTCATTCTTCGATCTAAAATTATTGAGAACATGTTAAAAGCAGTTACCATTTAACTAGGAAAAGGTATCTATCTATAAATGTGGTAGAGTAAAATAGGGAATCACTTACATTTTATAATAAAAACATATTTATCCATAAATGCAGTAATATTTTCATATCCTGCTCCATTTTTATATTTTATATTTTTACCTTTTTTTCTTTTTTTTCTTTCTCTTTCTCTTTCTATTTATATTTTATATTTTATTATATTTTATATTTTTTGTATCAAATAGTACAGTTTATATAAAATTTATTATTTGTCTTTGGATGATTTAGTTGTAAATACGTTTAATTTATCACTTATATTTATATAAAAATAAATATATGTATTATTTGTAATTATTCGTATCATATGTTTTTTGCATGTCTAATTTATCATTGGTATTTATATATAAACTTATCATGAAGTCAATTACAAATACAATTATAAAATAAACGAAACAACAAAAAATAAATAATGTAGTCAATATATAAATTCAAAGTCAAATACAAAATAATGATATAACGAAGATTCAAATACAGAAAAAAAAAATTAAAAGTAAATTATGCTATTAACAACAAATACAAATACAATTGTTCTCTTCCCCGAACTCTAAAACTTGTTTCTTCATCTTCTTTAAATCTTCGTCACACTCGTCGGTGGTGCAAGTTTGAGAGATTCTAGCACTTTTTGGAGCCTACGTTTGTATTTTGGGGTTGGAATATACGAAAATTAAATAATGACATGTCATTAAAATTAAAATTTATATGGGAGTACCTCCAGTAACCTTTTTTTTTTTTTGGTGTACTTTCCTTCATTGATGAGAATTTGAAAATCCTTTATGAAGACATCTCTATAAAGTAGAACCAAAAAAAAGATTTTCAAATATTTGATTTCATCCTATCATGACACTCCAACCATGATCACCACCACCGTCAGCGATGATGACAATTGTGGAGAAGAATTTTCACCTCTAGGCCATCAACCACCATCAAAATAAATGGAGGTTGATGCTTGAACTTTTTTTCTCCATGTGGCTTATTATTTATTTTGTACTGTATTCTATCACCCTCCAAAATGGTAAATGTAAAATGAAATGAGAGAATTTTTTATGTGGTTTATGCAGAAGATGTCATGGCTAAAAACAATAAATCCTATGAATAATAATTTAAAACTTGCTCCTGTTCTCCATTTTTTATGCCGGAGAATTTTTTAGCAGAATCTAAATTTATATTTTGGGTTTTAGATGTACCCAAATCAAATGATGGGAATTTATCAAAATTTAGAATGTATGAGGTATAACTCTAATAACCCTTCCCGCTACTGTGTTTCCTTCATTGATGAAAACTTGAAAGTTCTGAATGAACAGTAAAAGACTGTGAAATTGGAAGAAGATGTAGTAAAAAAGTTAAATAAATATACAGAATACAAGAGGGATAAACGTAGTTAAGGATTGATATCAAAAAAAATTCATTTTACCTGAAATTGTGGGGCACAATTTTGAAATTCTGCAACACCTTAAAATTCAGGTATGATGATACCTACTTTTCCTACCTCGTAGGTCATCCAAATTACAATAATTTTTAAAAAAAAGCTAAAACAAAAATGAAAAGTAATACATAAGAGATTCATTAAGCGGAAACCATATATTATACCCAAAATCAAGTTACCACTAAGTAATATTTAATATAAACTTTGGTCTAAGTCTCTCCCAAGTATTTAATAAACAAAGACATGAAGATAATGAAAATAAAACACCGGAGACTGCGAACGAACGATATTTACCTCTAGATGTTTCAGAGTGCGCTTCTAGAATTGAGAGAAGAGAGCTCAAGACCAATCCGCTGTAGCACCATCACAAAAGTGCATAAAAGGCAAGGGTGAGTACGATAACGATGGTACTTTAGAAGCATCCTCACCTGGTCTAAATATAAAACAATGGTAATCCTCCTAAAATCCATCCAACCCCCAATATTACAACCTCTAAACATTTTATAATAATACAAAAGCCTAGCCAAAAATTACTAATTTCATTATTACTGAAAAATCTTCGATTATTTCAATTATCAAATATAAATACAAGTCCTGAACGGATATCAAGTGATCTCAGTTCATCGTCAAAATATCAATAATCTCAAGTAATTAACAAGTTTCAATATGATCAAGTTTGTGAACAAGTTGCCATAACAACAATATCAATAGTGTGAACATGTTACTACACCTATAATAACAATAGTGTATCAATAGCTGCCATGCTTGGAATAGGAATAGTGTGTCAATGGTTACCACACTTACAATAAGAATAGTGTGTCGATGGTTACCACACTTACAATGTCAATAATGTGTCAATAGTTACCTACCCAAAAGTAGTAAAGTTAACTTAAGAACACAAACAAGTATAATTTCACCCTGATAAGATAAATCATCCTTGATCATCATCACAGACAATGAAATAATATTATTTTAATCCCAAAAATTCAAGCCTATTTGATGTATCAGCTTCATGAATAACCCCTCAAATTACAAATTTCATTTCTCAAATCAACAATATCGGCCTTTCATAAGCAATCACTATCAAGAATATCCTTTCTATCTAAATTTAGCCTCAACGAGCATCACAATTCCGATTGTAAAGTTATCAATAAGTCATCACGAGCAATGTCTACAATAATAAGCACATAATTAAGCCTTAATTTTTATATTAAGATACCATTTTCAATCACATTATTCAAATAAAAACAACTTACATTTCAATTCAAGTAATACGATTTAATAATATTCTTAAGAAGTAACATAATCATACACTTACTTATTTTAGACTCAACATGCTTGATGTCATCACAACAATATACTTTCTACAAATTACAATCAACAAAACACGTAATACACATAAATTTTTTATAAAAAGACGATTGAACCTCAACTTCCTTAGAAGAAAAGAAGTATTTCAGATCGTGCTCCTTGACCTTCTTTAGAGCTTCCAAACAAGCATAATTTAGTTAAAAGCATAATACATACAAGAAACCATGAAATCAATACTAATATTCTCATTTTTTGAGTTTTATTCAGAAACACACCCCGGACCCATAGGATCAAAACTGAAATTTTATTGTAAAAACACGTTAGTCGATACTTGTGGAATCTGAATATCAAGTTTCATTGAAAACCCAATCTATCTTGTCATTCAAAATCAAGTATTTTGTAATTTTTGAGTTCATGAATTTTTAGATTCAAAACCTTCAATTTCTAGTTAAAAATCATGTTAAAGTAATTGGAAATTAATGAAAAAGAGTTTAGAATCATTACCCAGTTGATAAACCTCAAAAATCTCCTTTTGTTCTTGCAAAATTGAGTAAACTTTGATCATAATATGAAAAACAATGCAACTGTTTGGCATAATAAACCTCACAACCTATGTGCATCGTTCATCGCGAACGCGACACCTGGGTACAATCGAGGGAGCCAGAATTTAATTATCCTTTGCGATCGCGGGCCTCTTGCCGCGATCATAGAAGGCTTCCAATTTACTTCATCATGAATGGGGGGAGTATTACACAATCTCAGTGGCTCCCCAGCCCTACCCTTCAAGAATACGACCCCCAGCCCACAAATACGGGGGTTCACAGATGACAACAATAGAGGCTGTTTTTAATAGAAATTGCAAGGAAAGAAACAACTCTAAATAGACCCTTAAGGTTCATTTGGAATATCGTACAAACAAACTATATATGCAACCATACTAATTTTGACATTACGGGCTCATGGAACTATTAAAACACACGTATAAGGTCTCCTTGACCCAATAAACCCTAAGTGTTCATCTTTAACTAAATATACTAAATTGACCAAAATACCTCCAGGGCTTACAAAAAATATAAAAGACCTTATTCTAGAACGAAAACCACATTCCAAATCAGCGGAATCATTGGATTTTAAATCCGAGCACTTTAAGTCCCAACGTTGACCAAAGTCCACTATTCCTCTTAAATTCTAACTTTATCTTGTCAAACCATCCAAAATAACCATGAATGGCATAAAAATAAAGAACGAAGGTCCTACTAGACCAAAATTAATATTCTGGAGCTGATGGAACTGGCAGATTTTCATTTTGAGGTCCCAAACTCCAAATAACCCCTAGAGTTCCATAATTCTCACTTAAAGTTTCAAAAACCAAAATTCTTCATAACTTAATAAAAACTAATTTCATTCCTAAAAAAACGATGGAATCAAACTTAGCTCAGCATAAAACAACTACGGGAAGGGTAAAATGGTTAAAATTTGTTGAAATTGAAAAAGTGACCTTTAGGGTCATTATAACATCCACTACTAAAATCCATGTTCATCCTCTAGGATCCTACTTAAATGACAAGTTTTGGGTCCAAACTAAGCGAATCCCACTAGATCACATGAGACTCATCGGGCATATACCTCTAAAGCATTGAAACATTAAATACCGGGTGATTCCGCTCCAAAATCTTAAAAGGACCAATGAAACAAGGGCTAAGATTCCTTTTATTCCCGAATTGCATCACACTCTTCAAGCTTTTCGACCACACACTATTAGCCTACATGAACTCCAAAGTTCTAACCCTCCCATCAACATAACTTTTCTGCCTACTCTAGGTCATAAGAAGTCAAGTCTAAATCAATATAACTCTCTCCATGGAGTCTCACAACAAATCTGTACCTGATGGTATCTTCTTAGAGTTCTTAAACCATCCAATCAGAGATCTATATCTCCTATCTGAATACTCGAATAATAATTTTTGTTATAAGAAAAATCTACAAACAGTAGGAATTGGTCACAACAACCACCAAATTCACTGACACATGCTCGCAACATATCTTATAACACCTGAATTATGAGATTAGACTGGACATCAGTCTAAGGATGAAAAATTATGCTCATATGTAGTTGAGTACCTATTATGTTGTATAGTACTGAAGTTCAAAGTGAACTGACTACCTTGATAAGATATAACAGATATAGGGACTTGATGCAACCGAACTATTTGGATGATATAAATCTGAGCTAACTCTTGGCCACCACACTTCACCATCACTGGAATAAAATGAGGGGACTTAGTTAATATCAACAGCTACCCAACAATGAAATCCATATCTATGAGATCCCACTTCAAATATGGCATGAGCATCCTCTGTGATATGTCACAAGGCATATAGTGATCAAACTTTACCTGTTGATAGTTTAAGCACCTAGTAATAATATTTGAAATACCCTTTCTCATACCGCATCACTAGTAATGCTGACTCAGATCATGATACATCTTTATTTCCCCTGGATGAATAGAATACCTTGAACTATGGGCCTCCTCTACTATTATTCTAACCATACCACTGTATTTAAGGACATAAATCCGATCTCTAATCCTCAAAACCCCCTCAAAATATAATAAGACTACCTTGGACTCATCTCAAAATACCTTATCCCAGATGTCGCTGAATCTAGCATCATCAAAGTACATCACATGGATCTACTCTATTAATAAAGAACATGCCTCTAAATATGCAAGAACTCTACTATCCTCCAAAAATGCAATATGACCAAACTATTGTCTAGACTTTAAATATCTCTAGCTAAAGACCGCTCCTTAGTCTGAATAGAATCTAGACTGCCCATACTTGAGGAATTCCTTCTGAGGGAATCCACCAATATGTTGGACTTGCCCTGATGATAAAAGATGGTAATATCATAGTCCTTTAGCAACTCTAACAAATCACCCTGCCTCACATTAAGATCCTTCTGGATGAAGATATACTGAAGACTTCTATAATCAGTGAACAACTCATAATAGCACCACATAAATATAATATTTCCAAGACTTCAATACAATACACCACAACCAACTCCAAATCATGAGTAGGGTAGTTATTTTTATGCACCCTAAAATGCCTCAAAACATAGGCCACAAACTTATCATCTTATATTATCAACCTCTCAAGACAGCTCTAGAAACATCACAAAATATGTTAAAGCCTTTATCCTCAATAGGAAAAGTAAGAGTAGTATCAGAAGTCAATAAAGATTTGAGAGTTTGAAATCTCTCCTCACTCTCATTAGGTCACTCAAAAGTCACATTCTTCTGAGTCAATCTAGTCAACTATAATAACCCTCATGGTTATTTATGATAAATACATGATATTTTACATTCTAAAACATTTCAGTAGTTTTAAACCAAGTCATTTATGACTTGTTGAGATTGGTAGTTCGGATCCCTGGTAACTCAGTTGAGAAATATCTCAAATTACCTATTTTAGAGCCTAAAACTAAGTACTTATTGACCAAAGTCAACTTTCCTTCAAAACAAGTTCAGAATTAAATTTCAATAGTTCTATTTAGCTCCGGAATGCCATACATAATCAAGAATGACCTTAAGTTTGTGTTTAGGAGTTTTCATTTGTAATTTATGCTCATTTATGGATTTTAGTTAAGTTTAAGGCCTAAGTTGGAGCTTAGGTGATATATTGGTGTTTGGATTGTCGGATCAAAATTCTGATGCTTCTATTAGTTCCAGAATGATGATTTTAGGCTAGTAGAGGTGTTGGTTTATTTCCCAGACTTCTTGTTGGATTTTCGAGGTATTGGTGGGAAATTTTATGATTTTAAGCCTAAGGGTTGACTTGGTCAATATTTTTTCGAAATGACCTCAGATATCGATTTCGACTGTACCATTGATTTTGAATATTTTTTAGGGTGTGCGTGCATAGTTTGTTTATGTAAAATGGACTCCAAACATATTTCAAGTGGTGAGTCGGAGTGTTTTTTTATTTAATTTTTGCTTTCAAAACCTGCAACTGGTGCAGGTAAAATCCTTCTTTGCGATGGCGATCAGTCTATATGCAATCATGATATAGTAAATTTTCCCTTCTACGTGATTGTGTGATTCTAGTATACGATCACGATGTGTCACATTCCCTCCTCTTAATGTGATCGCATTCTTCTCTTCCGTAATTGCGACGACCAAAGTAGGTACTCTAGGCGATCGCGACCCCTAGTCATGCGATTTTGATGAAGTAATTTCCTGTCAGTTTTATAAAATACCTGCATGATCTTTAGTTCTTATTTCTGAAAAACCAATATGTTTTACCTAGTTCCTATAAGAAAAACCCATTCCAAACATCAATCCAAGACTGAGAAAAATCCCCAAGTGTTGCTCTTTGATTTTTATGCGATTTGGGTAAGTTTCTTCTTCGTTTTAATTATTGAAATTCATAATTTCCTCCATTAATTCCCCCAATTGGGGAAGTTGATGAACCCATATCATAATTCGAATATCATTGCATAATTCTTCGTTTTGCATAATTCTTTGTTCCCTGAGTATATTTTGCTTCGTAGTATGATTAATTCATCGAATTCCAATGTTTAACCCCATAAAGATTGCATCTTTGACCCCGTTATAGTTAAATCTGCCAGGGCTATTTTAGAGCCCTTCCCACACTCGAATTGTGCTTAATTTTGGAGCATGGGTTCTTAGTAACATTAGAAACCCTGTGGCAAATTTAATTTTTTAGTTTCGATGAGCGGGCCCCACAGGCCCAATTTAGGCCCCATTTTAGGCCCAATCTGAAACTTAGCATAATTTATACCATTAGACTTGTATAGATAAGTGGAAATTTTTTCTTAAGTATCAGAGAAATCAAAGTTTGTTTGATATCGGTCGGAGTAATATTTGTGAGCTTGCAACGCTTTATCATCGGACAACAGGTAGGCTCTGTGGAGCTATCTCTGGGTCTATATCTTTAATATTTATACTAAATAGAAACCGTGGGTTGGGTAGATAGGTGGTTATAGTGACCCTGTACCATTCTTTCATCTGTTTCCTTGTTTGATACATATTTAGGCATTTGGATATATGGTGCCCGTGACTTAGAATTTTCCCATGATACTTGTTCGGGCATAGATGGTTGTTATTTAAGTATAAATACTTGCTGATATACTATGCATGAATTACATGAGAGGTTAGGCCTTTGGCTCCGATGAGAGTGCATTGGTACTGGGCCAATATCACCACATAATTATTGAGCCATGAAGACTAGAGACTGGTTTTATAATAATAACAGATAAGGATATAATCCAATAAATTAGAATATTCTAATAATAATAATAATAATATAAGCAATAACCTTTTAACTACTTTAGAATCGGCACTGTATTAAGAACCCAGTAATACTATTTTTACTTATTTTAGCCCAGGATTTATATCCTGGAACCGGGAATTATCATTTGACTAATTAAATCTAGGACTTGAGACCGATTCTATTCAGTGTTGTGTATAGTCACTGGCACTTGAGTCCATTGTTGTACGATAGTGAGTACAACTTTTTTGCACTTATCACACCTATTGGTTATGGAGACTTTAATGATACCTGTTCTATTGAGAATATTGGTAATACTACTATAGATAGGTGTTGGACGCCATGACTTGCCTAGTACGACTTGATGATATTATTCTTATAAGGCATTGGATGCCAGAGTATGAGACCCTTGAGGCTATGTGATTTGGAATGTAAGGTTATGATGACTTTAGGGATTTTACATGGTGAGTGTACCTACATGGACCTTGCCTCCGGGCTACAGCGATGCAAAAGGGGAGGGGTATAGCATCGAGTAGGGATATATTGGGAACATTTAAGGTAGCCTTCCATAGATTCTGCCTGCTGGACCTACGGGTACTTGAGGAGAAACATACACAAGACTGGTTACTTCATGTGATTGTATTTACTTTTCTGCACTTGTCTTTTTCCGTGTACTCTGGATGAGATGTGAGGCCTATGTGAGTGTATAATATGTGTTTAATTTATTTATTATATTGTTTCTGTATTTCTTAGTTACGGTAGTGTTACTTTTATGGCTTACTTCATATATGGATTATTGTGCGTTGTATCGTCTTACATTCTTTCCTATTTTATTTGAGGTTACTGGTATACCGCCTATGTTCTCATACTATTTTCTTTTGACTCCTAATATTGTTGTTATTATTCATATATATTGTGCATGGATTTCGGGTATGTTTTTCTTCATTGCCTGAAATCCTGTTACGTGATTAGCTAGTGATACATGTTCTATTTTTTACTTTATTCTTACTTGAGTACCTAGATTTTATGATGTACTATTGGATTTTGTGACCTTATTTATTGCTTTTTGTTATTTACTACTTTTATTATTGTTATATTCATAGTGGGCCCTCAAAGCCTACTGGGTACGGGTTGCTTTGGCAACTTATACTCATACTACACTTGCTCGTATGCAGATCTGAGTAAAGGTGCTTGGCCTTGAGTCTCTATGATTTCGGATGTGAGGTTATGATGATGTTAGAGATTGTATCTGGTGAGGTACCTCCATGGACCTTGCCTTTGGGCTACAACAACACGGGGGTAGGGAGGTGGGTATAGGATGGAGTAGGGATATACTGGAACATTTAGGGTAGCCTTCCATGGATTCTTTCTGCTGGACCTATGGGTACCAGAGGAGAAACGTACACATGACTGGTTACTTCATGTGATTGTATTTACTTTTTTGCACTTGTCTTCTTCAGTGTACCCTGGCTGAGATGTAAGGCCTATAGTGAGCATGAATTCTGTATTTAGTTATTTATTATATTATTGCTATATTGCTTAGTTATAATATTGTTAATTTTGTGGCTTATTGCTTATATGTATTACTCTGTATTGTATATTCTTATCAGTCTTTCCTATTTTACTTGAGGTAACCGGTATACCACCCATGTTCTCGTACTATATTTTTTTGACTCTTGATTATTGTTGTTATTGTTCATATATACTGTGCATGGATTTCGAGTACGTTTTCCTTCATTGTTTGAAATCCTGTTATGTGATTTTCCAGCGATACATGTTCTACTTATTACTTGATTCTTACTTGAGTTTCTAGCTTTCATGATGTACTATTTGATTTTGTGCCCCTACTTATTGCCTTTCATTTTTACTTCTTTTATTATTTTTATATGCCTAGTGGGAACTCGAAGCCTACTGGGTATAGGTTGCTTCAGCAACTTGTACTCATACTACACTTTCCCATGTGCAGACCCGAGTATAGGTGCCCGACCTTGATCCACAGATCGCTGTTCATGCAGATTCGTTTGATTTCATAGTTTTAGGATGATCTTGGCATCCTGCTTTTCCTTTTCCGCTTCAGCATTAATATTTGATCTCTATGTATTTTTGGAGATACATTGTATTAGACATTGAATTCCTTATTCTGTCTTTAGTGGTTTTGTATTTCTCTGATACCGTTTTTAGGGTATTTTTGATTCTTTATATTTCTGCTTTTATTCATATACTATTTATTAAATTTATGCTTTCTGCATTTGCTATAGTACTCCTCCCGCTTTGGACTGCAGTGTTGGTTCTCCTACTGGTGGTATAGTAGGTGCCATTATGATTTGAGAAATAAGGTTGTGGCATCAACTTGGCATCAGAGCCTAGTTTTCATCGGTGTTAGTGTACAGAACCAATGTTTAGTAGAGTCCTACGGATAGATTCGGAGACGTCCGTTGCTTATCTATGGGAGGCTATAGTGCCATTTAGGAAACTAACTCTTTGTTGAATCTTGTATCGTACGTTTATCCTTGATGATTTCTTGAAATTCCTCACTCATTGTCATCATTCTTTTGTAGATGCCTCGTACACGTTCATCGGTAGCAAGGAAGACATCTAGAGCACCTGCAGAAGTACCTACTCCTACACTATTTTTGAGGCTCCATCAATGCCTGCAACACCTATTATACTATCGGCAGCAGTTCCTATTGCAACACCTATTCTAGCACATGTTGTAGTAACTTCTATGACACCAATGACAGTTCCAGCATCACATCCTACAGCTGTAGTCCCTACATTGCAACCAGTTCAACTTGTTACTCCAACAGAGATCTCTACACCTGCTCAGGTCCTTCCAGTATCGGATGTTACTCCTGTAATGGAGCAGCAAACAACCATGACAGATTTAGAGTAGAAGTTTCTGACCAGATTCCTGAGGTTGGATCCCCTCAGTTCATTGAAGTACCGGGGGGAAGATGTACATGAGTTTATCATTGAGAGTGAAGAGTGGTTGACCAACATGGGTGTGTTGAAGATCCACGGTGTAGCTTTTACCATATATTAGATACGTGGTGCATCTAAATAGAGGTGGAGAGCTTTTATGGTTTGCAGACAAGTAGGTTCTCCTCAATTGACTAGGGATGAATTCTATGAGGTCTTTATGAAGAAATTTTTATCCAGGACCAAGAGAGAGTGCCTGAGAGAGATGTTTAGAAAGACTGAGTAGGGAGAGATGTCTGTTGCAGAGTATGAGGCTCGGTTCCATCAGCTATTAGTGTATGGTGTGGAGTTCATACCTACTGAAGCGGAGAGAGTCTTTAGATTTGCATATGGTTTGAGGGACAAACTTCACAAGGCTGTAGCATTGCTAGTATCTAATGGTCATCCATTTTAGGTGGTGGTTGATCATGCTAATTCTATGGAAGCCTTCTATCATGAGTTTCTTCAGTGCAATGAGAAGAGCAAAGACATCATGGAGGTTATAATGGTCCTGTTCTGGGGGCTGTGGTTAGTTTCACCATGCACAGGGCCAGTCTAGCTGGCATGTGCAGGCATTATTGTAGGTTTCATCCCCATTTTTGTACAATATTTGTGAGTATTTGGATTGTCATAACATGGTAGTCAGATGGGTTATGGTAAACAATCTTGACAGAGTGGGCTATCTGGATCGTGTTTTGAGTGTTGCCTTGTGTCACGACCCGACTTCTCGGAGTCATGATGGCACCTACTATCTACCCAGTAGGAGAACCAAACCCTGTAGTCCGTA
>JBDJHY010815950.1:0-15199 GCA_039654485.1 Withania somnifera | reverse complement strand
AATTAATAAGTGCAATAGATGAGTATTATGTTGATGAATATTTTAATGATTATTATTTTAAGCTTAGGTAGTAAGGGCACTACAATATTTTTTATTGGGGGTAGGATAGCTTAATAGTGCTATTGTGTTATTGATGATGGGTTATTCTTGATGTCTTTGTCAGGCTTGATTCTTATTTTTAGATATTGATGTTTGGATATTGATCCCTTATTAGGATATTGTATTGGTGATAAAATGAACACTTAATTTTATTAGTTTTTTATTTTCATCTTTAAATTTTTATTTTAATAGTTTAGTTGTTCTTAAGTGACTTTTCCTGATTATGGAGTGAGTGACACTTTCTTAAAGGAAAAAGTCATTATTTTTTTTGTTTTTTGTAGATAGAGGTGTAGATGGATTTTAAGCTAAAAATGTGTCAAAGTGTATATCTTGTTTTTGTTCTAGTAGAGTTAGTTTGCATAATCAACATACCCCTCATAAATTTTATGGAGTTTGAAAGAAAGTTACATGGAAAATAAATAATTTTACGATAATACTTTGACTTATTGTGACTCTTGATTTAGTAGTTGGTAATATTTTTTTTAATTCTCTATTTGTTCTCATTTCGGAAGTGAAATTTAGCCCTCATAAATAATTCACATACTATTTATGGCGAGTGTTTCTAGAATAATTTATAGGACCTTTTCCACACACAAGTGTATGTGGTCAATAAGATAATACAGTGTAACTTTTCAGACCCGGTATATCAAACCCAAGGGACTTGTAGTTATCAAATAACAAATTTTAAGTTTAACTTTCTATTTGAAAAGTGTTAGATTTAAACAATATAAAATTGTTTGTAATTATAAACTAAATAAAAAATGATAAAAGTGTAAACTTTGGGTTGTAACAAAGATATAGATAATTTCGGGGTTAAGACTTACTTCACGTTCATGCATAACTATAGTTTTAGGTTGGTTAAATTGATTATCTTGGTTGGTTGTTCCATAATTAATCCTACAAATATCATTTTCTGAGCCAATAGTTATCTATTTGCATGTAATCATGCATCTATGTTCTCATGATCATGAATTAACATGTAAATGATATAGCTATCTTCCTATATGAATCGAGCGAGGCCAACCGAGTATATTCCTATCCTAGACGCAAATATATATCTTATTTCACCATGAAATGATCTCACACCAGAAATTTTATGTTCTAACTCATACATCCCTCTACCAAATCCAAAATAAATTTATAAATTTATTTCAAGGTTTATGACTCCTTAGAATAGTAAAATAAGATAATCAACCATACACTAACCATTTACTAAGTTAAAAAATCATGTATTGTATTCTTAACCTAAAAATAAGGGTGTTTAGAAACTCAAATGTTAACAAACAATCACCATAAAAGTGTTCATCAGTAAAAATTACAAGAAGACTAAAAGGGAAAAGAAGAATCCTAGGTATAGAGCTCTTATCCTCTTGTTTTGCTCCAAAAATGTGTATGATCAAATATTCATGAGTATGAGACTAATTAAACCTTTTATATACTCTAATATTCACCCAAAATCACCCCTATATAAAGTATTGTTAATGCCAAATCATTCATAATAATTAACACCACGTAAAACCCACTATTTAGACAAGTTTTAAGAGTGTGTGTTGTGTGGTTCATTTGGAGGAATTAAGTGCGTTCCACATGGTTTGTATCACACCAAAAAAATTTAAACTCACATTAACCTATGATAGGTTCCCTTTTCAAATTTAAGGGCATGACGCGAGGTTCCTCCGAAATAATCCACCACATGTAGTTTTGGCTCGTTATCTCGTCATGTGTTTTCCTTGGTCGTTTGCTTTATGTGGAGCTTGATTATTGATAATATTGTCATAATATATCATAAAAATCTTCAAATAAGTAATTATAAAGCTTCATACACCAACATTTAGTTCCCAATAAGACAAACCCGTAGCTTAGAAACAAATGTACCCAAGATAAGCTAGCCTTCACTAATTACACTTATGTAGTTTCCTCCTTAAATCAACCTTTGTGGATTGTGTACATAATCATGTACCCTCAATGTATCTTAAAATTAACTAAAATATTGTTAAAACACAAAGAAACTAAGCACTACAATCAAACTACATCAAACTAAACCAGACGAGCATAGCTAGGCTAGTCATCAACTAGTTGCTCTTGTTCTTTGCTCCTTGTTTCCTCATTAGTGTAGATTTTTAATAGACTAAGGTAAATTATTTGAAAATCCATTTTTATCTTACAAGAACTTATAAAACACATTAAACTATACAATGCACAAATCTCACACAAAGTATAATAGACCAAGCCAAAAATAGCCTAGTTGAACTAGTTATCTCGTCTAATCTTTATTCTCCCATCTTGGCACTTATTTTGGACTTGGCACTTATTTTGGACTAAATTCACCTCATGAATTATATACATAGTAATTAAAAAATTCATACACCATTATTATCCTTTTGTCTTCTTTAACACATCAATTTATCCTCAAAACTAAGCTAAAAGGTGCATAGATAATGACAAATAGGTGTATAGATACGCCTGAGATCACTACCCCACACTTAAAGCCTTGTTCATCCTTGAACAACTCATTAAAATAAAGGTAAGATAATAAAATCACTAATTTAGGCAATAAACTCTAGATAGAGCTATAATAACTATCATAGGTGGAAAGTATACAACAACCATGATATACAATCAATTTCAAAAATCATGAATGAATACTTAAGACCTCATAACCTCAAGAATTAAAACCTAAACTTAGAAAAAGTCTTCATATTACTTAATAATTAAATCATATATATCACTTATATTTCATCAAACATATTCCCTCATAACAAGAGAGTTACCCAAATTACTCACAAGTACACAATTAAGCATAAGAATGGATATATAAATAAAATTTCGCTAACTCTCCCAAATAATTCAAAAGTCACATATGATGAAAAATAGGTTTTCCCTTAGTGTAGTACTCCACTAGTTTAATAATTCCAATGCTCAAGATCAAGTAGAAATTTACCGGGTTGTAATGTAGGCTAAGGGACGGGCATAAATAATTTGGCTAAAAATAGTAACAAACACTTCCAAACGCTTTAACACACTACCTTTTTCATTAAGAACATTCTTAAGAAACATATCTTATACTACTTTTATCACCCTCAACTCAACTTGTTTTTCCTGCTATATTTAAGCATGTTCACATATAAAAAATATGTGTATTATCAATCAAAACATGATTTATTTTTCATTAATTTTATCTTTTTCATACTCCCTACCCAACAAATATCTTTTAACACTAATAACTACACTTTAAGGGCTTCAAGTTTACTCATTCTTTTATTTAACACTTCTCTCCTATTTTTACCTTTATTTTTCAATGAAATCACTTAGGAGTTTGGAACAAATTGAAAGTTAATGAAATAAAAAGGAATAGACTGCATATGAGGCTACAAAAAAATAGGCTAATGACTCGAAAGTGCTAACTAAGATAACACATAAAGGGTAGATAAAAATAAGAATAAAACAAGGCTATCAAAGAACGCCTATATCATTCCTAAACTTACATTATTCATTTTGCTTCGCAAATACACCGGGAAAGTTCTAAAAAACAATATGCAAATATGGGATAGAAAAAATCTTACACACAGATGGGCACATGCTCAATTCAAGAAGGATCATTAGAGAATTTTAAAAAAGCAATTTCAAAAATTCAATTTAAGATACAATCATAAAAAATTGAAATAAATAAGCCTAGGTATCTCAAAAATAGTCATTAAACTAAACCTTTTGCATGCTTACAATTTAAAATAATTTTCACCACTAGTCCATCATAGTCTAACAAATGGACTTAGTATCCAATTAGTAAATGGGTCTAATTTCTTACTCTTGATGACTAATTTTCCTCAATATGGTCATCATCCATCCACCGTCAGGAAAATTCCTTAATATATAAATAAAATATTTAAAAACTACTCTTAAAAATCAAAGAGGAATAATGGTTAAAAGGACACACAGTAATGACCTTTACGGTTATTCTTACATCTTAGAGCTTTTCTATAGAGGTCCCAAGTTATTTATAACTTATCAGGATTAGTGGTTCGGTTCTAGGGTCATTCATTTGGTTGTTATATCTGTTTCCTCATTTTAGAGCCTTAGATTTTGAAATTATTGACTGCAGTAAATATTTCTTGAAAATAAAGTCTCATTAGCTTCGAAATGTAAATTTTGGTCTAGATGGACTCTAGGTCTTTTCCAGAGGCCTTGGTGATGATTTTATCTCATTTTCTCTACTTCATATATTTTGAAATTCAAAGGTTTGATTATGTTCAACTTTTAATGATTAGAGTCTTGGATTGAAACTCCGACTATCCTATCAGCTTCAGAATATCAAGTTTAGGTTAGGTGAGGTACTTATTTAGGTCCCAGACTAATTGGTCTCACTTCAAGTACTCGGTTGGAATGATGAAAATTTAGGCCTATGATTGAATTTGGACAATATTTTGTTGAAATTATCTCGAGATGAAAATTCATCTATATTGTTGAGTCTACAATGTGATGTGATTTACATATTTTCTTTTATGTTCATCGGGTTATGAACTTATTCTGAACCATCATTCAAAACTCTAATTTTCTTTTATCTTATACTTGGTCAGTTATTCTTCACGATTGTGACTAGTTTTTCACAATCGCAGAGAGTACCTAGTTCTCTTATATATGATCTAGGCCATTCCATCACGATCACGACACGTTGACCCAACCCATTAACCATAATAATTTATTCCGATCACGGTCTCCACTTTACGATTGTGGTGCTCCCCCAGAGTTATTCTTTGCAATCATGGTGCACAGTGTTACGGTCACCAAATTAAAATTTTCAACTCAAATTTCTCATTCTTCTTCACTCTAAATCCCATTATTGAACCTAAAACTTCATGGGGTTTCATATTTTAGCTTAGAGAATGTATAAAAACGTTTCTAATGATTTTTCTTTGTTATCTGGTAAGTTTTAATTTTACTTACATTGAAATTCATTTAAAAATTCCTAATATCACCAAATTCTTTCCTCACTTTATTTTATTATTTTAACTCATTCCTTTCTTATTTGAACTTTAAATTTTTGGTATGAGTTCCTTATAATATGAGAATATTTTGACACCTTTTGTTCAAAGTTTTAGATTACCAAGCCTGTAGGCCTGTTTTAATTCAGATATTTACGCTAACTATAATCATAGATTTATAACATATAGATTATTATGTTACTAGTTTTGGCATTGCTAGAGCTTCTTTGGAAATGTGAAAGTTCTTCGAGCTATTTTACCCTGTATTTGTGAGCTAAGATTTAGATTTCAGGTAGGTTACTGCTTACGAATTTGAGATTAGGTTTATATTTGAAATACTGTACTAATTAGCATCTTTGAGTTGGGAATTATAGGATTGGTATTGTTGAGCCTGTTCGATTCTTTAGTTTATTTTTTTACTTTTGTTTCAATATTGTATCATGATTTTAGATTAACCTGCGACCGTATATAGTCTTTATTGACTCTGAAACATATATATTGGGATTATTTAGAATGTCCGTGAGTCCAAAACCTCTTATAACTTGTTAATATATGTTGCAATGATTATCCGAGCTTGTGCAAGGACGACAGGGCTATCTATGATTTATTTCTTATGATTGTGCATGTCATTATCATAAAATATGGATTTTTATGAATTGGTTTCTGCTATATTATGAAAAAGGGCCCATTATCATTGATTTTGAAACTTTCCATGGCCCGAAGGCCTGTTTTATGACATTGATGACTAATACAACTATGAGATTTTGATAAATGAAAGTTGATCACAGAGATTTTTATACTACTGCACAATATTATTGTGAAATTAGTTTATAAAAAGGTTCTTTTATAGTAAATGATGACTTAATTTATATATTGGAACTTTCCCTTATTATAGATAAATGATTTCCTATCTTGTTTTAGATTCGATTATCAATTATCCTCCTGGTACTTATATTTCTATACTATTTTTATTCCAAGCCTTAAAACCTAGATCAGGGTATGATGACCTTTCTAGCACTTGTAGCTTTGGCTGGATGACAGATGTTGAGTATTAGTCGTTCTCTTATTTTTGACCCAGACATAGTTAGACATGAATATTTGTTACGAATACTGATTTTTGACTACCTTTAGACCCAGTGATGGACGGTCACATGCATTGAGACCCTTAATATATCATTTATAAGTTATCTAATATAAGATTTATAATATAGTATGCAATGAAGGCCTCTTTAGGCCCTGCCAATCTAGGTTGCAGCAAGCAGAGCGGTATCTGTCTAGGACTTCCATGATCCTTCATGTAATCACTCTTTTGTCATTTTTGAAATTTTTTAACTTTCATGCATATTTGAGTTTTCCTATAGCAGTGTAGGTTATTTATGACATTTCAGGACCTGTGATTTAGTTATTTGGTCGTTCGTTCGATCGTTATGTCTGTTCCATATTTAAAGCTTTAATTTTTAATATCATTGACTCTTGTCAGCATTCGTTGAATATAATTTTAGAATTAAATTCTAACAGTTCTGTTAATTTTGTAACATAGATTTTGGTCTAGACAGAATTTTGGTTCGTGTCAGAAGCCTTCATTGCGTTTTATCTCGTTTTGCATGTTTTATGTGCTTTCTAGTTCGTATATGGAGCTTGAGTGGTAATTTTATGATTAGAGACTCGATTAAAAATTTGAATGTTTCATTAGCTCTAGAATATTGAGTTTTGATTAGGTGAAGTGTTCATTCGAGTCTAAGGTCAGTGGAGTTCATTTTGAATGCTAGATTTGAATTTATGTAATTTGGACCGAGGGTTGAATTTAGTCAACATTTAATTGAAATAATGTCGGATCAAAATTTCATCTATGTTGTTGAGTCATAAATATCATTTTCATGCAATTTACATATTTGGTTTTTTTTTTTTGTCAAGTTCCGAACTCAATTCAGACCCCTATTTGGATCCTTTGCTCTATGCTAATTTGTTGTCAGTTCAGCTATTGGTGTGCATTCCAGTTATTTTTTTCTATCATAGCCAAGGTGACGTAATTGTGATGGTTCACTAATTTGGCCTACGCGATCACAACCCTGTTCAAATTTACTTGAAGCAATAACTCTTAAGGTTTTGACTTGGTTTGTGCATTACTGGTTCCCGGAAGAGTTAATATCTTTATTAGCTATACCCTACACGATCGTATGGTGTTGTTCTTCACAATCTCAAAGTACATTAAACAATCATGATGCTCCATAAAGTTCTTCGACACGACCGTTAACCTCATGGACACGATCGCAATGAAAAAATGCTTCTAGGTATAAATTATCCCAACACCTGATTTTATCTCATTTTCTCATTTTTCTTCTTTCCAAAACCCAATTGATGAACTTGTACATTTATGGGTCTTCATTATTGAGTTTTGAAAGCATCAAGAAACAATTCTACACATTTTTTCCACCATTAGTTTGTAAATTTCACTCTAATTTCTTTGAAATTATTCCATAAATTTTGAGTTCAGATTTGTGGATCCATCAACCCTTTTTGACCAATACTTTTACCTCAGATATTTTCATAGATTTATGAGTATTGTTTAACTCGTATTATTGTGTAGATTATTATTTTTCTAGTTTAGTGATCATTCGAGTTATTCCTGCATTTTTAGAGTTGTGGGAGCTATCTAGGCTGCTTTCTACCTATATTTGCAAGCTTATCTTCGTATGACATGTAGTTTATGACTTATATTATATTGGACTTGTATGAGAAATAATTGTTATATTTAGCCATTCTTGGGTTGTTATTTCCTAGTTTGGTACCCATAACCTTGTCTGCTAATTTAGTTTGCTATTTAGTTAGGTACTGATGTTGCATTTGCGACCATAGTTACCCTGTGACCCTAAGTGGCCTTGATAGACTCTGGAACATAGATTGTGGAATTTATTGGGAATACCTAGGGGTCTCAGACATCGATTTGGCTGGTTATGCTTGTTGTAGGGATCCTGAGCTTGTGCAGGACCGATAGGACCTTTTGTTATATATTGTTTGTGTCAATGCATGTCATCATTCATTCATTAATCATCATGAAACTAAGATTTTATGCAATGGTTTCCACTTTTATTGGAAGAGAGCCTAGTATTGTTGATTTCTGAACCTTGCATGACCTTGGGGGCCCATTTTTAGATATTGATTTGTCCAAAAGGGGTCGTTTTTAGATATTGATGACTTGCATTAATATGATATTATGAGAATGAAAGTGATCACAGAGATTTTGAAGTTGTTGAAAAATACTAATATGAAATTGGTTTATAAATAAATTCTTTATCTAAAAAGGGTTGCATCATAATTCCTTGAACCGTTTTAAAACTGATTGTTGTTTGGGCACTCGGTACTCCTGTCTTCCTAAACTTTCATTAGTACAAGCCCTAAAACCTAGAGTCGGGTTCTATGACCTTGCTATAACTCATAGCTACATATTAATGTCAGATGTTGAGTATTAGCCATTACCTGGTTTAGTCCGAAGAGGCCGGGGGATGAATATTGAGTTTTTGACAAGTTTTGGACCCAGTGACACCCTGGCACATGCATTGAGAATCATTATGTGATAGTTATGAGATTTAGTTATCAGATCTAATTATGAGATTCAGTTATGATATTTAGTTAATGGATTTTGATAATATGTGGGGAGGTCCTCCATGTACCTTTCCACTTGGTATTAATATGCATATGACTGGGGTGGGAAGGGGGGGTATTGAGATAATATGCAGGGACTCCCTCCATTGGCCCTGCTGCCTGGTACTAGTATGCACATAACCGGGGAAGGGTATACAACATATTATTAGGTATACAGGGAGCTCCCTGCAAGGGTCCTCCTGTAAAAACTATGGGTACTCGATGAGAAGAATACCATTGCATTTATGTTTGTGTTACTCTTTGCACTTCTTTTCTTGGGTGTACCTTTTGGTCCTGTAGGAGGACAACATGCGAGCTTTACTTTTTTGTACCTTCTAATAGCATAGTGTGTCATTAGGTTAGTTTGACTTATTATACTTGTTTTACACGCAACTATTCATGTTCTTTACTATTATCTCTTATTTTATAATTACTTTGGTTTGGCCTTGCCTAGTGAGTCCTGTTTCTATTTTATTATGCCTTATTCCTTCATCTTTTATTGAGGTTACCAGTACACCACCCTTATTCAGTCTCCTTATTTTTTAATTTGTTGCAATGACTCAGGTACACTTTCATTCTTTATTCTGGATTGTTCTATGATTGTTGTTAGCTAGCCTTGTCATTTTGTCCTTGTTTCTTCCATCTTATGTAGCTAGTATTACCTATTTATATCTATGCTCTTTGACAATTATGACTTATTGCCTTCATAATATGCTAATTACTGCCTTTATTTCTTATATGAGCTCGGTCGGCCTATAAGGCCTACTGGATACCTGTTGTTTTGGTACTTATACTACACTTCTTCAAATTTTGGTGCAGACCTAAGGTCATGTAGTTAATGCTGATTTCTGATTTCAAATTTCAAGTGATGATTTTGTTGCTGAGGTAGATGATGGCTCCTGGTGTTCATTGTTTTTCTTTTTCCTTTCATTCTTACCTCTTTCTGTTAATTATTTTGAGAAAGACTATGTATTTATTAATTTAGACTTTGTACTCTTATTTAGTGGCTCATTGTACTAAATATCAGGGTTTGGGGTGTTATTTACTTAATTTAGACTTCCTCTTATCGTTGTCCCTTATATATGTCTCATATTCTTGTTTTATTTTAATTTCTTGCTATGTTTACTTATTTCTCCTATGTGGGATGTAGGTGACCTTATGACCTGAGGAATCGGATCGTGATACTGCCTTTGCAAGCTACAAAGTTGAAAAGGGGTGCATATAGTATCAGTGAGACACTTAGTTGCATTATATAATGTATGTGTTACATTCTGTATTTTTTTCTTAGATGTACCATCTTTTTCTTATGACCAAGAGGGTGATCTTGACTTGATTGTACCTTCCTTGCTTTATGGGGGGATCAATAAGGTTTTATTTGTAATTACTAGCTTTTATTTCCTACTTTCTTTTCTTGTATTAGACATTTGAGAGTTAAATTGGGCTGACTTTACCTAGTGAGCTCTATTTATATGTGGGATTTCATGTAATTATATGTTTCCCCATCCTTTTATTGTGGTTACTGGTACACTGCCCTTCTTTATTTGTCTTACTTTTTTATTATTGCAAGAACTTGGGTATTTCATCGTTCTTTTATCTAAGTTTATCTTGTTATTCATATCTCCTTATTTGTGTTGTTACTAATTTTCTTTATATGTAGTTATCCTTGCCTATGCATTTACATATATTTCTTTTCTTTCTTTGACCTATTTCCTTCTTGATCTATAATTTACTACTTTATTTTATATTGGCCCTGGGGGTCGATGATGCCTACTAGGTACTGTCTTGATTATTGAAGCCTAGCATTATCTCTTTAGCATCTTTATGACTTGTCATTTGTATTTCTTCATAATGTTTTACTCATACTTTGTAGTTATCGTATTCACTTTCGTATTTTGTCTAAGTGGCTCAATGTACTAGTTTACTAGGTTTTGCGGTTTACTTCTATTTTATGATATTCGAACCTGTTTTGTATTCTATCTTCCACTTTATTATTATTTTTGCTTTCTTCTTCATTGGGTGGTTTTCCTATGGTGGGTTGTATATGTCCTCATGAACTAAGAAATTAGCTTGTGAAAAATTGGTATTGGAGATCTAGGCTCATTGGTATCCTTGGTACATGAGTCAATGTCTAGTAGAGTCATGCAGATCGGGTATGATGAGGTCTCTATCCTATATAAGAAAGGATAAAATGACATATTTAAGAAACAATTATCTTTCATTTCCATGTCAAGCAATGAATCTTAGTTGGTCTCTTGAAAATCTCCTTTGTTCTTAATTTAGTGTTCCTTAGATGACACATTCAATATCTTTAGCAGTAGCAGGAGATAGGAAGCCCTCCGCACCACCAATTAGAGCTTTATCTAGGATTCATGCTAGAGGTCGAGCCCAAGGTCGAGGACATGCCTATATTACTACACCCATGTGAGTTGTTTCACCTGTTAGAGCTCCAGAGGTTGAGCCCGAGCCTGTACTGATTCGGCAACCACCTAGGATCTAAAGACCAATTTATGTGACTCCTGAGCTAGTACCAGTAGGGTTTATTGCTACACTAGTTTTTCAAGAGGTTTTTCTTGGTATTTTGAGGTTATTAAGGTTGTGTTATTGGTAGGGTTATCACCTGGTTTTTGGACTACTTCTTATGCTTGGGGTTAGTTTTGAGGCGTGTAACAAGGTTGTGTGTCTGTTATTGAGTATGAAGATAGATTCTACGAGTTGGTTGGGCATACTTCTATGATTTTTCCTTTGAGCCTGAGAGGTTTCATAGGTTTTTTGATGGGTTGATCGTGCCACTTCGTATCGCAGTGGAACCTTTGGTAGTAGTGGGTCATTTTTTACTCAGGTTGCTAGCCATGTGAGGTTTATGGATAGTTTATATTAGGAGGCATAGAGAGGTAGTGATGAAAGGCTATATCATGAGGATGATTTGTTTTATGATGTGTTACGAGGACACATAGCTCAATCATGCACCATTTGGTACTATCTTTGGGCTAGAAAGTCAGTTTCGCATGGTTAGTGGGCCTTTTTAGCATTTTTTTGCTAGTTTGGCTCTAACTCTTCATCCCTTTACCCAATTCTTGTAGCTAGTGAGTTTTTTGATGTGCTATCATGACCTACCTATCTGATCTTCCACATGAGTGAGAGTTTGATTCTTGGTTGTTGAGTTAGAGCCAGGCACCAGGCCCATTTTCATTTCTCCTTAGCATTGGTTTATTGTTAAGTTGAGGGAACATGAGGTTAATCTTTGAGTCTGATAAGTGGATGCAGAGCATTGTGGTATATTTTATGGATATGTTTTTTCCAGTAGATGATTCTGTAGTAGTGGATTGAGGATGTCGATCCTAGTGTTGACTTTTCTAGAAATTTGGTGTTCTAGTAGACCTGGGTTATTTGTTTTGTGGTCATCCATTATATAATCACTGATTTGGGTTAGTATCTCAGATTTTTTCTTGAGTGTGGTTTAGATTTGAAGCCTTGATATTCTACTCACCTTGTTTTGATATATCATAGTAGTGCGACAAATGTGTGACTAGAATTGCAAGGTTTGGGGAGTGTTGTAGTTTTGATTGAACATATCCACCTATTTATGGTTTGTGATTTAGGGTATAGTGTGGTTTTGATATTTTATCAGGGTTTTTAATATTAGTTGATTACATGCTTCATAGGTGTTCCACACTTCAGCGATTGATTGAGTTCGAGGTAGATTGGTTATGACTTGTGTTTGTGGTTCTTTGATTTTGTTAATTGTTTCATTCAGTTGGGGGTCAATGTTACTCAATATATTGTGATGCATTCAAGTTGTGTTATAGTGTTCGGGTTGCTTAAATAGGTATATATTTAGAAAGATTAACTATTCGTCTTTACATGTGATTTATCTTTAGATTGGGAGGTTGTTATTTGAGGTAGTGAGCCAAGTTGATACATTTTATTCAATTTTGGGTGGTTATTGACTTCGGGTATTCTGTCTTTTGCTATTAGGTTGGTTCAGTCATTGTGTTGTATTTTGAGGTTATTTTTTCCTGCTTTGGGTTTTATTTATATCACTATGCACCTTTGATTCTAGGTTAGCGCTTGCCTTTACTTAAGGTTAAGAAACAACTAATAATGTCTGGGGTTTAAGATATGGGGGTCCGTAAATAACAAATTTGATCTTAGTTAGAGAATCCTTTGAAGACCTCTTTCAATAACTGAATTTCGATGTTTAATTCAAATAGGTTAGGATGGAAGGTTTGATCTAGTTATTTCTCTCTTTTCATTTAAGGCCTTAGTTGAATTAAAAGTGGTAGTCATAAGTTATTCTAGCAAGGCATTTTAATCACCATAAGCTTGGGTAATCCTAGAGATTCGAGGTTCATATCTAATTTTAGAGGGTGGTCATATTACATAGTCGGTATTATGTAGAGTCATGCTTCTATATATTTAATACATTGAGGTTCAGTAGACATCTATTAAGGTTTATAACTGATATTTCTAGTGGAGGTGTTTCATTACAGTCTGTGTAGAAGGTTCGCCATAAATTCCTAAGGATTTGTTACTTTTGGTTAGCTAGTTATAACTTGAAAGTTATCTACCCTTGGTTATTATTGAAAATTGAGCTAATGTATTCACTCCTATGGGTTTATTTTTCTTTTATGTCAAGTGCGTGGTTCTGGTTATTTAAAAACATGGTCCATCATATGTGACTTGGGTCTCCATTTCATCTGGCTTGAGAATTTGGAATCGTCTAGTAGTTTTGATGATATATTGTGGGTCGAGGTTGAATTTTTGAATGATCGGTGACAAAATTATAATATTACTAGAACTTTTAAGGTAACTGATATCATTGGAACATTCAGGTTGCTGTTTTCAAGATAGGTCACTACACGCATTTTGGACCTTATACTGGATGGTGTGATGGTTTGGAGTTTAGGCCACGGATAGTGGGCTAGTTAAGTGATTTTCAAACTTGGACTTTGTTGATGTGTCATGTGGATTATTTCCTATTTTCTAACTTTTTTTAGAAATCTTTTCTAGTTTCTTCATTGATTGATACCGTATTGTTGTTCTCATATGAATTTTGAGAAATTGTTAAGTTTTGATGGTGGTTTGGCCTTTCTGAAGCAGCTTCTAGTTATCCCATCTTCTTGATATTTGAGAATTTGGTTATTTTTTATATTCTCACAATGTAGTTCCATGGAAGTGTTCCCTAGTTATAAATGCCCTTTTGGATGGTCGAACAGGTCATGTGTAGTTCGCACAATCATTTTTCGTAGGTTGATGCCTTTTCTCTTTTTTTTATGACTTTAGGGTACGGATTTTTTTTAGTAGTGGATATTTTAATGATCTTTCCTATTATTTTATGATTTCGTGCTTTTCTTGCACCCTAGAGATTTCCTATTGTGACCCTAAGTCATTTATGCATTATCGGGACCAGTTTTTCAGTTCTTAGGTCTTTCATTTTGTTGTTATTTCCATTTCCTAATTTTAGAGCCCTAGCTTTTGAAATTATTGACTTCAATCAACGTTCCTTGAAAACAAACTCAAAAATACATTTTGGCGTCTTGTTAGCTATGAAATATGATTTTTGGTCCAGACGAATTCTTGGTTTGTTTTTGGAGGCCTTGGTTATGATTTTATCTTGTTTTGCATGTTTCTTGTGTTTTGGAGTTCAAAGGTTTAACTACAATAAAAAATTGATTATTAGACCCTCAGATTTAAAATCCAACTATGCCATCAGCTCCAAAATATCAATTTTGGGTTAGGTGAGGTATTTGTTTAGGTCCTTAGCTAATCTGGCTCATTTCTAGTACTCAGTTGGAGTTATGGAAATTTAGGCTAAGGGTTCACTTTAGTCACACATTTCATCGAAAGGATCATAGTTTAAAAATTCATCTGTGTTAGTGCATCCAAGATGTTATTTACGTGCAATTTTCATATTTTATTTGTGTTCAACGATTTGAACTAATTCTAAACCATCTTTTGAAACTAGAAAGTTAGCTGATTTTCTATCATCTAATGCTAGGTCAGTTCTTCTTCTATATCTCATTTGGTTCATCGTGATCGCAGAGAGTCCTTGGTTCTCTGATACACGATCATGGCCGGTCCATTATCATCAGACGACAGATAGGCTCCGTTGGGCTATCTCTAGGTTTATAGTTTTAGTATATGCAATAAATAACATTCATAGGTTGGGTATCTAGATTGTTATAGTAAACCTTGGACCGTTCTTTTGTCAATTCGTCATTTCCAATCTATTTTGGCATCTGATAAGTATGGCGCATGTAACCTAAGATTGTCTAGTGATACCTGTTTGGGGCATAGGTGGTTGTTATTTCATGTATATATACTTGCTGATATGTTTTGCATGCATTATACGAGAGGTTGGGTCGTAGGATCCGTCAAGAGTGCATTTCAGGTGTGCCAGTATCACCACATTATTATTGAGCCGTGAAGGTTAGACACTGATTTTAACAATGATGATGGATAATGACATAAATGAATAA